>JALPQI010003045.1:0-93995 GCA_025490895.1 Thaumatotibia leucotreta
TCTTGTAGCGATTCATACAACACATATCCTCACCAAATTTCGTTACTGTAGCATTTATAGTTTCCGAGTAAATCGGCTGTGACAGACGGACAGACGGACATGACGAATCTATAAGGGTTCCGTTTTGCCATTTTGGCTACGGAACCCTAAAAAATGCGTATTTACCGTCACTGACGGCACGTAGAATTTTTAAATATTTTACAAATTTTTAATACAAAACATTAAGCGAAATATATAATCTTTTAATGATATATTTCGCTACTTTTAATAAAATGTGTTTAATTTATACTACTGGCAATGATAAGAAATCTTAAACATTTGGTTCGCAGTTATAACAATAACTAGTTCATTCGTAATTTAATACGGTAACTACACTAAGAACCATTTAAGAGGGTTCGCATTTATACCTATGTAGGTACTTCAAAAATCAAAACAAGAGGGTGCACCAAATGACTGTTTTATGAATTCATAAAAACTCCTAAAATTTAGCATTACAAAGTACATTAATACAGATTTTAGTATTTTTACCTACAAATCAAACATTTTCATATTTTAATCGAAATGGGTTCGATCGTTACTAAAATGAAGACTGGAATTCGTTCCCCGACTATCCTAAAGATTAAAGTAACACGACATTTGTTTTCAAACGATTATGTTGATTATTTACAAGATTTTAGCAAATTTTCTAGGTTTTATTTTTGTAATCAGGAACCGTGGACACTCAGACGTATGTTTTTTATTGTCATATCCAAAAATATGTTAACGATTGTGATACTTTGTGTATCGAACATGCTTTGACTTTCGCGTATCTACATCTACACATAAAACATTGTCTTAGGTTTAGTATCTGTAAGGATAGTTGTTAGTGTAGATATAAATAAAATAAAATAAAATAAAAAACCAATCTCAATTATCTCAAAATGCGACGTTAATTTAGAAAGGTGTTAAAAACTACATTCGATCTAAAACCTTTAATACCCCTGAAATGTCACTTTAACATTGACTTTGTAATGTCATGTCATTGTCATAGATTGTTTACATTTTTGATCTCGAATTCCATTTCAGAGCTTAGGACAGTTAATCTGCCCCATCCTGTATACAGCGTGTGCTTTTTTTTCATATCACCTGAAACTGTCACTAAACGTATATTTTAGTACTACGAACCGATATTACAATGACAAAGTTATTTTAAGTTAGTCTTAACTATTAAAACGTAATAAAATTTGTTTTTTTTTTTAATGTATCGTGCAGTAATAAAACGTAAACACGAATCTAACGCAAAATTGAATTCGATACCTATGGACAGTTTTGACAAGCAAAGTTGTTGTGGCGATACATTGCATGCTCAATTATTTTGTATGGTAAAAAACAACTCAGAATTTTTCAATAAAAACATTTGAAAAATGATTTAGTAGAGCCTTCACTAATTACCCTGAATAAAATGAAATTACGTACCTGCTGCAAGATGTTGACGTGCCGGTAGACGTACTGCTCGTTCATCTGAGCCGCCATCTTGTCTGGGTGGCAACGCAGTCTGTGGGATCGCAAAGTCGACGCGTAGGCAAATCGCTCGTCGCACCATTTGCACGTGAGTGGTTTGTCACCAGTGTGAGTGTACATATGGACCTGGACAATCACAAATCAATCACTATTTTTAAATTTGGTACTTTATTCCGAATAGTGTCTTCTACTCTATATTACCAAATTGGTAATAGACAAGCAAACCAGCAATTAATCAATAAGTATATCAAGTGCATAAATTTCACTAAAAATAAGTCCCGATTTTAAACAGTACTAACAGTTAACAGTAACTAAAACGGCAAATAAATGACGGGAAATATTACATCAACCTACCTATATAACTATAGTAACATACCTTCAAAGTCTGTCGCCTCTTAAATGCCTTGTTGCAATACGAGCAGATATGCCTGCACTTGTCTTCGTGCACCAGCAGATGTTTCCTCAGCGTTCGACGGCTGTTCAGCACGCGGTTACACACATAGCACGGGTACGACGTCTCTTCGTGGATGTCCATGTGCGTTTTGAGATTCGAATAAGTCTTGAAACTGCAACAAATTTTAACTTATGGACCATCTAATTATTATTAAAATAAAATAAATACACTATTATTTAATGGGTACGATCGCGACAAAACCAATCATTTGAAAAGACTCGTAAAGTAATGGGGGACACTTTCAAAATCAGTAGGTATATTCGTCAGTTGACAACCAAAGCTCACTTTAAAAACTGTCACTGTACACAACAACGTTATATGTACCTATACCTATCAGTATTGAATCGGATATGAGATACGAATTTTACTATTTCCAATTATTTTCTAGTAACAATGCTCAAAAAACGGAATTAGGTACATAAATATTAAAAAAGGATTTAGGTTTCGGGTGACTTTCAACACGTCCTTCGTCTTGTCATTAGATTGGGTAGCGTTGTATCGCACAGATCACAAAGCTTTTTCTATCTATAAAATAGACAAGGACTTACGGTTTAGAGCACTTCCTGCACACAAAGGGCTTGTCGTCGGAGTGGATGGCGCGGTGCTGCCGCAGTTCCCCGTTCGTACCGCACGCGTAGCCACACAGGTCGCACACATAGCTCTTTATCTTGTCATGCACCACGCGTTTGTGCGACGCTGCCGACGACCGGGTTGTGAACCTAGCACAATTGGGAATTACTGATTTTGGGAAAGTGCTGATTCTGCAGTAACACAAGTGAATGTAACCGACAAGTTATTTACACTTTTTTGTAAACAAATATGGCAAACTTATATACTGAATACATTTATCAGCTGTTTAAATTACAGAATGCCAACTTACTTCATGTTGCAAATACCACAGGTATATATCTTCCTAGCTTCTATTGGAATGTGTGAGCGTTCATGCGATTTTAACGCATCCTTTGTATTAAATATTTTATCACAAGATTCACATGTGAATTTTCGCTCCGATTTCGGTACATGTCTCATTTTATGTTTGTTTAATGCTGCTATTGTTTTCGTTATGCGAGGGCATTTGTCGCAACTGTAAATATAGAATAATACCTATATTAAGTAAATTAAAAAAATGTATATAAGATAACAAGTAAATTAATGTTGTCATAATTTCATAAACACAGCACATATGTACGATACCATCAATTCCCGGGTGAATAGGTATCTGAGTGTTTCAACCGCCTAATTTTGGTGGCATCATTTTTGCTGAAGTTTCTAAACGTCTCAATGTTATACTTCGTCATTTGGAAAGGGTGCCGTGCCTCCTTCAAATGACAAGTAGCACATTGTAACGAACAGAAACTTGGGCAAAAATTATGCCACCAAAATTAGGCGGTTGAAACGCTCAGATATTCACCCACCCAGACCCACAGTGCTCAAGCAGTCTCGCGAGCCATTTTCCGCACGATGCATTTCCGCGCGATGCATTTCCACGCGAGGACGAGTGTGGACTCGGTTTGGACGTGCCTCACTTATAAAATATTTTAAAATAAAAATTAAACCGCCTTCAATAATTCGCCTGATCTAAAAAGTAAAAAATAATTTTAGTTCCTACTTCTTAGGATTTCCTACCCAAACCTTTAAACATTTTACCCTATTCATTGAAATAAAATATTATGGCTAGGTACCCTACAGATTTCTTAGAAGTCGGTGCCAAGCTAAATAGGTACGTTCATAGTTATATATTAGATAGAGCTTTGTACTGCCCGTACTCCGATTATGCTTTTATTAACAGTATGATCTGCCTCAGTAATTTTGCTGAAAGCATAACAGGAGTGATAGTAAGTTACAAAGCTCTATCAAATACTTATACTCGCGAAATGAACATATTTGGCTTGGCACCGACTTCTAAGAAATCTGTAGGGTACCTAGCCATAATATTTTATTTCAATGAATAGGGTAAAATGTTTAAAGGTTTGGGTAGGAAATCCTAAGAAGTAGGAACTAAAATTATTTTTTACTTTTTAGATCAGGCGAATTATTGAAGGCGGTTTAATTTTTATTTTAAAATATTTTATTTTATTCTTTTTAGTACCTTGTGTATTTTATATAAAATCGTTATTTTGTATGCTCTAAATAGGTACTTATAATTAGAATGCACTGTAGTAGGTCAGAATACCTGAACTGGCTAACTTATATGAATACAACAAACATTCCCATTCCATTCCCATTATCAAGGAGATATACATTGTATCATCAGCAGGGTATGAATAATTTCAAAGATTATAGGTAACAGCCTTTATATGCATTTAGCATGCCTATATTATTTAAAGAATCACTAACCGCTTACCAACATGTCATAATCATAACTACTAAGCAAACACTTGAATAGATCTCGAAAATGTATGACAGTTGTTATATTATCCTCCAAACAAAGAATTATCCTCCAACTCCTAATCGTTAAGGAGTTATACCTTTCATCATCAGCTCACCAACATGAGGCTATGACCACCTAAAGGCAAATACTCAAATAGCTTCCAAAATACATGACATATGTTATATTTAAAGAATTATCCCCCAACTCCTAATCTCTAAGGAGTTGTACCTTCCATCATCAGCTCACCAACTTGAGGCTATGACCACCTAAAGGCAAATACTCAAATAGCTTCCAAAATACATGACATATGTTATATTTAAAGAATTATCCCCCAACTCCTAATCTCTAAGGAGTTGTACCTTCCATCATCAGCTCACCAACTTGAGGCTATGACCACCTAAAGGCAAATACTCAAATAGCTTCCAAAATACATGACATATGTTATATTTAAAGAATTATCCCCCAACTCCTAATCTCTAAGGAGTTGTACCTTCCATCATCAGCTCACCAACATGAGGCTATGACCACCTAAAGGCAAATACTCAAACAGCTTCCAAAATACATGACATATGGTATATTTAAAGAATTATCCCCCAACTCCTAATTGCTAAGGAGTTGTACCTTCCATCATCAGATCACCAACTTAAGACGTTCATGACTAGACGCAAATACTTGATTAGTCTTCGAAAATAAATGAAAAATGCCGTGTGTGCTTACAACATTTGAAGAGTTCCCTCGATTTCTCCAGGATCCCATCATCAGATCTGAATTCGGTGACAATGGGACCAACTAGAAGGTATACCCTTTCATACAAAAAAAGAATTTTCCAAATCGGTCCACGCGTCTTCGAGTAATCGGGGAACATACATAAAAAAAAAAAAAAAGATTTCGACGAATTGTAAACCTCCTCCTTTTTGAAGTCGGTTAAAAAGTACGAACGGCCGCATGCCACGGGCGTCTTTGTGAGTGTGGCCCCGGGTAATGTTGTTGCAAATGATGATTTAGGGTCATAAATTATTATGTGCTGTTTTTTTTTAAGCCATCTACACAATAGCTACGTTATACTAAAGAAAAATACCATATTTAAAAGAAAACAGTAAGTTAATACTTACGATAACACATTCGGATTTTTATGGTCATTTATATGCTTATAAAGAACAGATTTCGATTTAAGGGCAATTCCACAAACACAATGCACTACAGGCAGAATCTTGTGAGCTCTTTCACAGTGTGACTTCAGACTATACCAACTGGAACACACCTTATCACAGGCATTGCAGTTAAAACTGTAAGGAAAAAATATTATAAAACATATACATTGAAAGATCAATTCACACATCAATTATACATAATATTATAATATGTGGTCTGTGAATAAATGTACATGCTACATGCTATCAACAAAATAATGTACAAAAGGAAGGTGCGCAAATTGGCTATTGACCAATAATGATATACCTACCTCCAGATAGGTCCTGAAACTTGTTCTATGGAGGGAATTAACGGTAACGGTAACGTTTGTAGCCGACAGTAAACGCGCGTCATCATTGATAAACCCTAGACTCCTAAATGCAAGTCGTTTTTTTTTAAATAAGTTGAAATCAAATAACTTGGCTGTAATAAATTAGTAACCGTACTTATAGACCTAAAAATTAATAATGGTATTTAAAATTACAATAAGGGTTCCATTAAGTAGCCTTAACTTTTTTCACACAGTGATCAGACAGTTACTACTATACTATGACAAAAGTTATGGAATATAAATGTACCTGTCTTACAAGCTAGTGCTTGTTATTATTGGCTCCTAGACCAGGGTTCATATATTTTTGCGCACCCTCCTTTAAAAATGTTAACACTTAATGTAACTACATCTACGAACAAATAGAACATGGAAGCCGCACGCCATACTAAATTGCCTTTCAAAAACGGTCCTGAATTTTAGTTGACAAGTGTCACCCCCTCTTCAATGAGTTACGGTAATTAATTTCAATGTCAACCTATAAAAATTAAAACGGCCATTTAAAAATAGTTATGATTGGTCCATCAAAGTTATGATTGGCTATATTCTATAAACATTTGTCAAAGATGTTGCGCCGAAATATGCGCGGTGTTAAGAAAAGCGCTATGTCCTGCGTCCTGCCTATCTTGGCACAATTGAACAATTGTTTTTGGGGGCATTTTTGAGCTGGCGTTAGACGTCCATGGTATATATGTTCGCAGAACTACATATATTATTTTATTACAACAACTTACTTCACAAAGTTATTGATTTTTAGATCTGAATATTGAGACTTTTCTGGTCTTTCTTCAAGCAAATTTTCAGCTCTTCTTATTTTTTTACTTTCCAACTTATGCTGAGAAAAATGTTTATACAGAACACTTTTCGATCTTATGGCATAACCACAAAGGCAGTATGCTATAACTTTACTCCTATGGTTATTGAAGTAATGAAGACGCAGGTTACTCCAGGTATTTGACTCTCCTCCACAAAGATGACATATTAATCTGCAAAGAGACAAAATCTTTATTATTATTCAATTTACCTTACTCAATTTGCCACTCTACATGAATAATATTTAAAACTAGATAATAAAAATAAGAACTCACTTAACAAAATCTTTCACTTTCAAGTTGGGCTGTTTTAAAAGCTCACTAAACTTTTCAGAGTCCTCTTCTGAAATTACTTTCTTTTTCATCCGCTTTTGCTTGACTTCCTTTAGTGATGCTATTGCAATATCATCTAAGTCGTCATCATCATCATCATCCTCATCAACATCATCATTAATATCAATATCGTCATTGTAATCCACTGCCTCCAATTCAGATAATGAAGCATCATTTGTAGCGATTGCACCTACACAAATAGATAATATCAATCATCTTTAACTTTACACCTGCATTATGAGCTATGAGACAGGCGTTGGTTTATACAGGGTGCTCGCGAGAAACCCGCGAGACTATAATGCTGAATTCCTGAGCATATTTAGAGTATTTAATGTTATATAAAATTTCCTGGATTCGGCTTGGTTCCAGAGATACATAATTAAACTTTTTTCGGAAAAAGTTTTTCGACGTAACTCGTCATAAAACTTCTTTTTGATTACAATGCTACCACAATGTGTTCTAATATTACCACACCTTTTGCCTGACAACAAAAAATAAGAATAGACTTGACGAAAAAACCTGTCCCTAAAAAAAACATTAAAAAAATTAATTTGAACAAATTGTTGTTATGATAAAAAGTATTGAAAATGTTAAAAAGTATTCAAAAAGTCTAAAAAAGAAGATTTTTTTTTGTGGTCAAATTCCACATTAGGTCTCATAATATTTTTTGTTTATTTTGATGTCTAGAATGCATAGTTAAAATCTTGCGGTTTCCTCTCGAGCACCCTGTATTATAACCACCATTCAAAAATTATTTCTTTAAGGAAAACTGGAAAAGATCAGTAAGTAAGCTCATACACCACATTGATGAATAACAATAATATTGAAATACTTACTAACAATGTCTTCAGCAGTCAACTCATCTTTAACCTAAAAACGAACATGAACTTATTAATACAAATAGATATTGCTATTAGCGTAACAGGTAAATTGTAATACTGTACAGTAGTATTAGTAATACTGAACACTGTTATGATTATACCTCAGATTTTATTAAAGATGCTCCATATTCTGCAGTAGTGTCCTCTAGCTTGATTTGCAAGGCAGTACAAATATCTAACTGCTCTTTATCCAATTGTTTTCTAAAATCCTCCTGGACTTTATAACATTCCAAGACAAACAGTTGAAAGGATACCATTTTCTCTTCACAATTGAGGCAGATTCGAGTTGGCAAATCATCATTTTCATTAATCTGCAAATTAATTTTAGACGTAAGAATGGTAAGTAAGTAATTATATGTTTTTGGTCTTTGTCTAAGACAACTTAAATATAAGTAATTTTTAATATTGTCGAAGTTGTTGAATGATGTCTCTCATAACATTTATTTCTGAATGATGGATGTTTATATGTATTTATGTATTTAAGGATGTATATCATCGCCTAGAACCGATAACACAGGCTTTACTTAGTTTGGGACTAGGTTGCTCAGTGTATGTACTATGTTGTCCCCTAATATTTATTTTAAACAACTATCAAGATTGTTTTATACTTACCGTTATTTGAATAAAATCTCTTATCATATTCAGTACGTTTTTGTTGCTTTCTTCCAGTAAATCTTTACAAAACTCATCGCTGTTCGCACAAAGTCTACACAAGTACTTCAAGTGCTTGAAGCTAGTCATTTTGTCAAAGACGTGAACATATATCTTATAGTATATTTGATTAATTACATTCTACATCAGATGATGTACTATAAAATATACAGTTTAAACATCAATGTGGATTTCAATTAATAAATAAATAAAGCAAGAAATTTTAACACATTATTAAACTAGGAACTTACATGACGTTTAATACCTGTCATTTGTAGTGTTGTGACACTTGTGACCACAAAAGAAAATCACTAAATGAAGGCCATGAAGGGGCTCTACATCTCTTTAGAGTATTATGTATTCTTTGCTCTACATTTTCTCTACATGCAAGTAATTATAATAATTAAATTAGAAAATAATTGACGTTGTGCGAATAAACGTCCAGCTACTGCTTTACGACAAACCTAATTAATTCAAAAAGATTTCGTAATTTGTTACAGAAAATCAGCGAAATCAAGCGTTTCGTCAGTAGAAAACAAAAAATGTAACCAAAAATAGCTGATTTTGTATAGTATTTTGACGTCTTTGACATAATATTATTTCGTCAAATATTATCGTGATTTATTTTTACGTTAATACAATGAATATCGATCATTTGAACAAAAATGTGCGTGAACTCAAGTGAAGTTTTTAGATTTGTTTACATTTTATTTTTGTTTTATACTGACGAATGGTGTACATAATTAATGATTTTACTGACATGACTGTATCGAAGATAATAGTATTATCAAATAATCACTGCGAGCGAGCGTGATGTATTCAAAATATTGAAAATCGTATGCGATTTGACTTTTTATTTACATTTTTTTACACTGGTAATCCTTTGATTGAAATGTCAGTCAAACGACGAGTATTAAAAAAAAGTGTGCATCAAGCAACAACGCTAAGCATTTCTAAACAATCGGAAATTCTTTAATATACGCAAATTGAACATTTTTCACGCATACCTAATAATATGAAAAAGATTTAAATTGTTTATATTTAAATAGTGACGCAATATTGGAATACAGTGTCATAAGTTTCGAATAACGAACTAGTTGTGATAGCATCGGCGTCGTGTCAAGTCAACCGTCAACTGAGATCGTTATATATTTTATACCTATACATTTTATGGCGTTATGATATTATGATGGAGGTGAAAACTGTCATGACGCCGTTGGAAGCAATGTTTACTTCGATCACGTAAAGTTGGCGCGGAAATGCAGCTAAACAATATTTCGTTTTAAGATTGCACGCACCATGGATACGCTTTCTGACATGGTGGAGCCCGCCACCACAGTGCTATCTTGCGATAGTGTCAGCTATTGCAGGACCGAAGACAGTGGATATCATACTTTTACTCCGGGCTCCATCGATTGCTCGGGATTGTCGTCTGAGACTGAGAATATTAATCCTGTAGGTGTTCAAACTTCTGTATGTGAGGTCAAAGTGAATCATCATAGATTTTATAATAATACTCCAGAACCATGCTATGATCTGACCAATTTCTCAGACAGTGAAAATGTTCCAGAAAGGTTCAAGAGAAGGGGTGTGAAGCGCCCCTTTCAAAACGATACAGAACCCAATGATACCTGTGGTTCAATTCCAACTCCTACAAGCATTATAGCTGGTCAAATACAAAAATTAAAAGTGAACGAATCTGGGAATTACAGTGGCAACTATTCAATCTCACCAATCAGTTCAGACTACAGTGATGCCAGTAGTATTTATAACTTCAATGCCTATTCATGGTCATTCCCAGCTACACCTATTAAGAAAATTTGCAAAAGTAGCTGCAAACTGAACAGGATTAAGTCAAACCACAAATCCAGTCCATTGAGACCATTAAATAATAACAATCAACCCCCTAGAAAGTTTGCTAGACAACTTGATTTTGAGACCCACTCATTGGCTTGTGAACCACAGAGTTTGACCACAGTTGCTAACCCACCACCAAGTCCTGCAGCTCCAGTACTCTACAAGCCAAATCAAAAAATTGATATCATAAAGCTGTTAAGCAAGACAGTCCGCTGTGTACCAGCTATTGAAAAGATATTGAGTTTTATGTCTCCAATTGACATTTTTAATTTCACTCTGGTCAGCCCTACATGGTCTCAGGCTTGTGCAGATTCATCTAGGGGCAGAGAGAAGTTGAGGACACATTTGAGATTGTCTAAGGAGAATCAGGAGAACAAAAGAAGTAGCCCTAAGGTCAACAGTATTGATATTAGGAGAAAACTTAGAGATATACACAATATCGAACATGTTCAAACTACAAGCTCTCCAAGTAGCCCTCCAACTTCTCCTCGGTCCATGAGATTCAAGACATTTACTAGGGTAAGCCTATTCATGTGTCATTTTCCAATGTTGTGTTGAACTTACACTATCATAGAACAATTTTTTATTTTGAATCTGGATTCTTTTATTTTACTATAAAAAAGGTATTTTATTATAAACTTAGATATATAAATTGACTAAAATAATGACAAATTATTACAGAAAAGTTATGTTAATTGCATGTTCTCATACTTACCATCAATCATTTCATCACCAATCCTAACACCAATACTATTTGTTTTAATTAGTAAATCTATATTAATCTTATCTGTGGTACTTTAATACCTAAACAATGCATCCTTCTTTTGTGATATTGGCCACCTATTCTTCATTCCTAGTCAATTTTGAGTGCTGTTACCAAGATGGTGACTGATGTGAAACTAGATAAATACCCAGTTTGTGTTATTTACTTATTTTTGACAAAAGGACAACAGAATACTTGAGGTGTTAATAGTTGTGAGAATCTATATCCGGGGAAAATTGACATGAGTAAAAAAGAGAACTGCTACCTTACCTTATGTTCTTAAGATTGTTAACTATTACTGAATGAAACTATATGTATAGCCCATTTCTTTAAATTTTATTACTGTGCCAAATAAAATAAACATCACTACTATTACTATACTAGCTTGGGCTGTCAGTTCTATATTGGATACACTTGATTATCAGTAAAATTAACTTATTACTTGTAATTCATATTGTACCAGTTGTTATCTCTACTTCCAACTTTCTC
The DNA here is from genome assembly GCA_025490895.1 of Thaumatotibia leucotreta. Classification (NCBI taxonomy): domain Eukaryota; kingdom Metazoa; phylum Arthropoda; class Insecta; order Lepidoptera; family Tortricidae; genus Thaumatotibia; species Thaumatotibia leucotreta. The sequence goes on from JALPQI010003045.1 coordinate 11,631, forward strand.
TTACTTCGTCCCTTCGTTATCTCTTCCCTGAATATTTTTATCTCTTCCTAGTATTCTTAAAGTATATTTTCATATTTTGTACCATAATAAGATTTAATATAGGTTTGTACTTGTAACAGTTGTAATATACTTAAGGGTGATGGCTGATGGCACAAGTCACCATCAATATAAGTTGTGAATAATGTAAACAAAACTTGTATTGAAAAAGTCATTGAATACTGCTGAATTCATTTGTTATTTAATCAACTTTTACCATTATATTATCAGACTGATTTTTCAATCCCCAGTTAACAGTACCTGTCAAATAAATGTTAGCCCTGTCCTTTTTTGACTGATGATTTTAGAAAAGGATGGTGATAATTTTAACTAATGGATAGGTTTATTTGGCGATTGAAAAATCAGCCCTAAACCATAAAAAAAAATTGTGCTAGATTATGGATAAGTCTTGGAAAGGATTTGTTTATATTGTTTGCAACTTCTGTTGACGTCAGCAACTTTACATGAGTATGCTTACATATTTTATCTATTGATAATGGTTGTTTAGTACCTATGACACCACATCCAGCTTTGCGCACGCATACGCATGCTTATGTGTCTTATACTAAACAGCCAGTTTCAATAGACAAAAAATGTATGTATGCTGATATGTCTTCACCCTAACCAGATATGATATATTTTATAGCATTTTTGGCACAGCATTATTGCATTAAAGGCAAGTATGTTCAAATTTGAACTGGAGGGTTCACAATGGTAATATGAACTTTAATTTGTTAACAAAATAGAAATCCAATTTTAGAATTATAACTAACGTGAGACATAAATATTTAAATAAAATAGAAATCCCATTATTTCTACTATGCTGCACTGAAATTGCAATAAAAGTTACAATATCTAGTCTGACCATAACTAATTAACTACTACTGGTATGTTAAACCTAAACAAAGTCGTGCAGGAATCCTATACAATAAATATTGTTGTTTCTCAAAAGTAGTCCTTTAGGATAGAACTGGGTTCATCATGATTTGCCTGCTTAATCACCATATAGGTATACGTTTGGTACTAAAACCTACAATAAGAAAGTGGTGAGGATTACAGAACCTGTTGAATAAAGAATGTATATTTGTGTAGTTTATTTTATTATTTATTGACTTATTGTATAGTATGTAGTTTATATCCAGTAGGTTTTAGGGTAGTTTAGCTAATTGGAAAACACTGAGTTTCTTTTTAATGCCGTGTGTCCTTTACGGATGTCTACCATCTCCAGTTCTCCTTCAATTGCTCAAAGGTTAACTGGAAGAGATCCCTTAATGGGATAAGTTCGCCTTTGTACAAATCTGTGTAATATTCATACTGTTTATTTTGTTTTCTGTGTTTTGTGCAATAAAGTGTTTTACTACTACTACTACTACTACTAAAGAATAATATTGTATAAAAATTAAACAAAAAAATAGGTAAGATGCAAAATGTTAGTCATTGCACTTTTATTTACTTAGGTATATGTCAAGCTGTAGCAGCCTAACCCTCTTCTTTTTTGTTCATTGCAGGCAGCGTCTCTGGATGTATGCATTCAACTAGCGTGCGTGCGGTGTCAGCAGCCAGCTAAAGTAACGAAAGATCCTTCTGGTGAGATTTGGGCAGCGTGCACACGAGCCGCTTGCGGTTTCCAGTTCTGCAAGCTTTGCTCTTGCGACCGACATCCAGGTAAGAGTTGTATTCGTTTCGACCTTGAGGGACCTAGCCCATCTAAAAGGAAAAAGAAAACTTGTGCTGCTGGATCTAGACAAAGTAAAACTAACCTGCGCAGGCTTCTCATCAAATGAGACTCTCAGTGATTTAAACTTAATTGATAATAATGTGTGTTAGTCGTAGTTGCTAGTTTCTTTTGAAACATAAGCTGGATGTGTAGGGGGCCAACTCGATTTAATTTTTGAGATTATTATTTTCTTAAAATTCCCAGTGTTAGGTGTTGTGCCATTTTTATACAATTTTTATGCTAATAATTTACATCTGTGTTTGGTAAAAAAAGAATTGTGTGTGTAGTAGTAGTATAAAGTTTTAAACATTCTTTTTATGAGCCCTACATTCCAAAAATGACATTTTAATATTAAATTTCAAGTGTAAGGAAAAGCTCTGGAAGTTAAACGATAGACTGAAATATAAATGCCATGTTATAGTAATTTACAAATGTAAGTTGGTTTTAATTTAGAAATAGTATTTTGACTCGTAATTTTGTGTTTAGAAGGAAATAGTGCCAATATTGTGCCGTGAAGTGCCTATTAATAATAATCAAACTACTGTATCCAAATATCCATGCACTCAAAAGCTGCAAATTTAACACTGATATCTGATTTCTGTACAATAGTTTGCGGGGAATTAGGAAGTATATATTATTATGATTTTGTTGGATATTGAGCATTGCACTCAAGTAATTTTATTTAATGATATTGACATTTGTTTAGTATTTTGGGGAAACCAAGCTCTTCATGTTCAATTCTTGATCTGGAAACTAAATTAAGGGTTTTTAATTGATCAAATTACATACATATTCAGATGTTATCCTGCAATGACTTCATGGTATTCCTAAAATTTTAACATCAGCATAGAGTCCACTTCATAGTGCCATGTGTTTGTGGTATAATATCTATGTGTCCTAATATTTTTTAACTTTAGTAAATAATTTTGGTGATTTCGGATAATATTCCAACAGTTCTATACTAATTATAAACACCTTTTTATTAACTTTTTGAGTACCTATCAGGTTTTACACCAAGAAAAATCGAATGATGTAAGTAGGTTGTATTTGACTCATAAATCCAAGACTGTTCATATTACATCACTACTTTTAATTTAGAGTAGGTAACTTGCACTCGAATTACACGGACAAGATGACATTTCTAATGTTTAGGTTGCATTTTAATTATTTTTAATTCGGTTATATTGCCTTTTATCACATTGATTATTTGAATAATATTAAGTACTAGGATTGTCACACAAAATCCTACATACAATCAAACAAGCATCTAGTCCTTTAACATTATTTAAACAGTGTTTCTGATATGCTCGTATTAATTTAATTAAATAGTATTACAATAAAATGTAAGTTGTATGCCGGTAATACTTGATTTTAGTACTTAATGATTAGTTTACCTCAACGTCAAACTTTTAATTACCGAAAGTAAACTATCATGTTTTGAATATCTGTTTTGTTACTCTAGTTGCAGATTTCTAAGAATGAACATTTGACAGCTTAGAACTTGACGTTAAGACTATCGGAAAAATGGTGAGTATTACTCTCATATTAATAAGGATTAAGCTATAACTGTCAAAAGTTCATTCTTAGAAATCTCGGCGATTATAGACAGTATGTAAATTGACAAAGTCATGGGAGGAGTGAAAAATGTGAAAGTTTATTTCAGGCAATTAACAACCTTGAAAAGACCTAAACCATTTTTATTTATAGAAAATATTATGGTGCAAATTATTTTATTAAATCAAGTAATATCGCATAAACTATTCAACGATTGTACGTAATGGTATTGACTGGTACATACCTCATTCTTAATTATTATAATTGTAGGATATTATTCAGACATTAGTTATGACTTCTAAGTTAATTATTTAATGCCCTTATTGTTATTGTCACAAATTACTAAGTTCGGATTGTCAATTCATTATATTCGTAATATTGTCGGCAATAAAAATTGTGTTTTGTCTCATTTTCAATAATTTTATAAACTCGAATTATTTGAATGTAAATACTTAATTATTATAATTTGGGACGCTTCGAAAGCTCTCTATTTCTGTGAATTGAAGTTTTAAAGGTAAATAAAAAAATTAAAATATAATGTACTTTCATTTCTTTTACACACCTAAAAAAAATATTACCATTTGAAGTAAAAAAATGCTGTGTCGTGTCAAAAATAATTACTAAAATAAAATAATAAAATAGTCCAACGCCATTCCATTAACTGCACAAATTCTACCTTTTAAGCTCAAGATCATGAATATCATGATAATATAATAATAAAATCAATTAACCACAAATACCTCAATATAAAACCTAATATATAGGGTGTCGCAAAAATAACGCAAGATTTAAATGTAATGAAAAAGCATTTTTTTCGACCAATTCCAATTTTTTTCCTGACACACAAACATGGATTTAGAATATGGATATGGATTTGACAACGTAATAATAATAGCAAGAACGAAAGGGATGGTCTTATGAAACTTTTTACTAGTGGAAGTGAAAAGGAACGATAATCGTCCGTCCTTATCACTGTGCCACTATTTTTTGTGTGTGTGTGTGTTAGATGCTAAGTCTAAGTGCCACACACACAAGTATCTTCTTAGTAGTAAGTGACTATGTCTATCCCTCTTAGTGGCACACTATGTGCGGCCCCTCGCACACAAAGTACACAGAATAGGATTAAGGTGGATTCGACCCTATCCCTGCCGCTTATCTGCTAAAAGATGGCGCTACAATTGCACAAACACCATATTTTCGTCATTTTCTGCTAAACCGAAGATCAGAGTTAACATGTTTTGAGATACGCGCAAGGAGCAAAAAATCTAATGTACAAATTGATAGCAACCTGCACAAAATACTGTTCTTCTAAATCGCAATAATGCAAAAACTAGAAAATTATGTAATTTTACCCTGTAACGCACACTACTACACCTCCCGTCAGTACCCAATGTCAGTTGTACAATCATTACTCATCAATAAACTAGATGGCGCCAGTTAAAAGAACAGCTTTTCTAAATGGTCTAAGTTCTAACTAGAGGGCGCCAATTAGGAAATGACTTTATATTGTATTGTATATTTGTGAAGCAAAACCAACTGTTGGTTTGGTATTAAAATCCCTACTTTTAACTGTACAGATATAACAACAGCTGTAGTAAAGAAGTTATTCCCGTACTCTTCGGGTAATACCTATCCGTCGCCGTTATGTACAACTCTTTAGAGTATTATATTTTTTGGTACAGCTACTTACTGGTAAATAAAAAATTGATAACTTTTTAAGTTATCAATTTTACTTATGTCCCAAAACACTAGTATTTACCGCAGCGGGTCTCTATTCGCTAGGAACAATGTGGCAATATAATTACGAGTATAGATTGACCTAAGAAATTCATAGTATTATACTTGATCAACGGCACTAGCACATATCGTGCATGACAGGAACCTTGTCGCGGCTACCCGTCCCTTTTTGATTACATTGATTCAAAAGAGATGAGAAGTTGCGAGCAGGTCACAAATTGCTGCCAATATTGTTGTACAAGATGTGCTAGGGCCTCAAGTATAATAAGTAATAAAATGTGTAGGTATTTTGGGTAGTTCTATGGAGTTAGAAGATTGAAGAAATATATTCGTTAGACACGTAGTAGTAGACCAAATTGAATGATCTGATGGACATTTGCCGACTTGCTTTATTACCAACTACGATACTGATGATGTACTAGTGGTTTATCGGACATTTAGATTTTAGACCTTGTTGGAGTAACATTTATATTACTAAATGTTAGCCTACATACCTACTATGTTAGTCTCCAACTAACATTTTACATTACATAATATGTAAGGATAGTGTTATCCTGTCTAAGTTTACCTACATTTTCGCCTACCATCCCATAAGATGCTAATTAGATTGTCCGATATCAATTAAAAGTAGGTTAGGTACGAGTACTTACTTAAATACAAACGCAACGAAGATTTTCCAGACACAGGCGAACAGCTGGACGCTCAATTTTCGGATGCTTTATACCATATAAACAAGGTGCTGTATTTCCGTTGTCAGAGAGGTTTCAGGAGTTTTAGGATGCAGTGTAGTTAGACCCCCTAGAGTTTAGTTCATGTTTCAGAAGTACCTACTACCTAGGCATGTTACATTAGCTAATACCTACTATTTTACGCGGTTTCAACATTTTTCATCACATTTGCTTTCTAAGCGCGCCATTGCTTGTGCATATTGCAGTGGGAGTAATAGAAAAGTGAAATTCCTTAGGGAATACCAATATTTCGTCTCATAACATATTCTTTGTCTGCAAGTGTTATAAAAAACATTGTATGCATCACAATCGGTAAGAGGCATACCTACTAACTCGAGTCATCAAAAGCCCTCCGCCTACGGCGTCGGGCTTCTAACACTCTCGTTAGTGATACTGTACTTACCTCCCTAGATGCACAATGTACTATTATCGACCGCTCTGAAACATTTAAAAACCTTCTAGAGGGACTCTGTATTCCAACCTCACGGGAATGTAGGTATTTGTTTCTTGGCCACCTATTTAGTATAGCCGACGGCAATGGTCAAATGGTTAATAGTGGCTGTTTTCCTAGCTGTAGATGTTTGTCTGATAGCATTGCAACAGAATGTATTATTATAAATTGTTGAAGGTAGGTAGGTAGGTACTTCTTGAACCTAGTATCTACAAAACGTACTAGAGAGGGAAAGGATACTTTCAGGCACTGTGTGCTTACCATAAGCTGCCGCTGCGTTTTTAACCCATTCATTGCTGACGCCCCATATTTTTAATTATCACGCAGCGCCGCCGCCTTCTACGCGACGACGCGAATTCGCGTCCACGGCATCACGTTAACATTTCAATGGACGCGAATTCGGGGCCGCGGGATTAGGTTATATTATCACACTTCAAGGACGCGAATTCGCGTCTGCGGCATTAGGTTATTTCACACTTGAAGGACGCTAATTCGCGTCCTCGGCATCTTGTTTACGCATACACAGGACGCGAATACGCGTCTTCGGCATCCGAGATAAGAATTATGAAAATTACAAATGCATTGAATCCAGAAACCAGCGACGGTATAATATTATCCTCCATAAATAAAATAACATTTTGGTATCAGCTTTTAAGTACAGTTGATTTCTAGCTTACTTTCCATCCCGCCCGTAATCGCGTCTTGGGGCGAGCCACCCGTATAGAAAGCACCTATGTAAGTCCGCGTTAATAACGCAGGGGCAGCTCATGGTACGGTTACTGGTTCCACAGGAGGCGAGTAAGGGATGATTTGTAGACTTTTTTCTCGCTCACTAAACAAAGAGTAGATATAGATCCTATGTCAGTAAAATTAACAAATATACCTATACATATATATGTAGATGATCGTTAGCTGTTCACACTGCCGCTTCCTCAGTGAGGGTTTTTAATATTTTTTTCTGACACTGGGGCGGTGATATGGCGTAAGGACCAACAAACTGTCAAAATAAATACGCGAATTGAATTTTCTATATATTTTGTGGTTTATTTATTCTTAAAACCATTACATAAGGAATAATGTTTTCTAAAATAAATAAACGTTTCCGAGTCAATTCCCATGAAATGCCTTTAGTACTTACCGTTTGGTATTCGGATTTGATAGCTGGCTGCCAAATGGGAAATATAGTTTTCCGTCTGGTAGGCTGAAATGGGACTAACTTTCCCATCTCGTATCTGGATTTGGTACAAACCTGGTTACAAACCGGTAATGATAAGTCCCGATTTAAAGCCAGTTACCTATTGGGATTTTAATCCCATTTCGAAGCTGGTTTGGTAGCCAATCTACTAAAGGATGAAATGAACAAAGTTCTAGTAATTTTGTTTAGTGTCAGTCATTTTGAGTTCCTGTTTTAGGGCCCAATCTTCAGTTCGGCGACCGTTTTCTAGTCGTCATACGTTTATGAAATTAATAAACTTCAAATGTAACGATCCAAATGTAATTATAACGATAATGGCGAGACATTTCGAAATTATACTTCAAATAGTCTGGTCCCGCCATTATAACGTTATAATGGCGGAACCAGGTCCTGAATTCTGTCCATATTCTGTCGATTCATATTGCATCATTTAGTACTTACTGAATTTGTACTATTTGGTACCTGTTGTAAAAAAAATTGTACTTCTTTCATTCCAAAATTATATTTGAAATAGTCTGGTTCCGCCAGATGAAGCAGACTATTTGAAATATAATTTTAAAATGGAAGAGGTACTAATTTTTTTACAAGAGGTATCAATACCAAATAGTACTAATTCAGTACTAAATAATGCAATATGAATCGACAGAATATGGACAGAATTCAGGACCTGGTCCCACCATTATAACGTTATAATGGCGGGACCAGACTGTTTGAAGTATAATTTTGAAATGGAAGAGGTATTATTTTTTTACAACAGGTACCAAAAAGTACAAATTCAGTACTAAATAAATATTGCAATATGAATCGATCGAATTCAGGATTTGGTTCCGCCATTATAACGTTATAATGGCGGGACCAGACTGATTGAATATAACTTTGAAATAGAAGAGGTACAATTTTTTTTACAACAGGTACTAAATAGTACAAATTCAGTACTAAATAATGCAATATGAATCGATCGAATTCAGGATCCGGTCCCGCCATTATAACGGTTACCTCCAAATACAATTAGAATTTCGATATTTCATGTTCAGTGCCTATGAATCTGACAGCTGTTTGGACCACACGCCTATATAGCGTTGCCTGCAAAAGATCGAAAACCCTAACTTACTGGCCAACGATACAGTAAATATAATAAACAGTAGCCGTACCATGACTTTACAAGTATCGGTAACATTAGGTTTTATTAAATACGTTGAGCAGGCCATCGCGCTCGCTCCTATTTGTAAGCGCGAGCACGATAGAATGCACGTATCGAGTAAAACCTTACGTAATTACGTATCCTTTACTTTCCAGCTCATGGCACGGCTACAGTACCTACCTACTCTTCTGTACTCTTTTGCTGAGAACTAATATTCGCTAAATTTAAATATTGGTGGCCTAAATATATGCATAGCTAAAACATAGGTTTCAATCTGTTGAGTATCGAAAGTTCATCGCCTCGTCTGTTCTTGTATCAACGTCTGTGCTATGTACAAATTGTTTTATATCCATGTAGGAATACTTCAGTAAATAGATGACGAATAGTACCTAATACCAAAGTTTGGGGCTACTATTAACGATGTAATCGAGAGAATGGGTTGCCGAATGGTTGACACATACATATTATAGTTTTTATATACATAATATATTCTTGCTCTATATTCTATACTCTGTTTGGTTAGATATTTAAAAAAAGGTAAACAATCTTGCAGTATCTTTTTATTGAAACTACAAGTAGAAAATAAGTTTTACCAAATATACGTAATATAACAAAGGAATACAGTGATTTACATTGTTTTGATTCATTAAGTACCTAGTTTGGATTTTTAAATGCATTTTTCAATAAAAAGATAGTGCAAGATTTTTTACCTTTTTAAAATACCTAACCAAACAGAGTACAAGTGAGACAATTTTTACATTTTGTTTACAAGTGTGATGTTTGCGCCGGTAACCAATTACAATTATGATCTCGTTTATACACTTTTCGACCCAGCGAATATTCGATCCGGTAGCAGTCGAGCCAACGTATATTTGTGACCGAGATTATGGGATGACAATCTCGGTCACAAATATACGTCGATTGTCCAATCGAAACATTAATTTTGATTTTAGGATACATTATTTCTACGATTTTCGATACAGCGAATATTCGATCCATAAAAGCCACTCAATAGCTTTTGGTAACTGTGGTTACCAGCTGTCACTCTTATTTTACATAGGAATAAAAGTAGCAGTTGAGCCAACGGACTTTAACCCATTCATTGCTGACGCCCCATATTTTTAATTATCACGTAGCGCCGCCGCCTTCTACGCGACGACGCGAATTTTCTTTTCTTTTTCTTTTTTTTTTCTTCAAGGACGCGAATTCGCGTCTGCGGCATTAGGTTATTTCACACTTGAAGGACGCTAATTCGCGTCCTCGGCATCTTGTTTACGCATACACAGGACGCGAATTCGCGTCTTCGGCATCCGAGATAAGAATTATGAAAATTACAAATGCATTGAATCCAGAAACCAGCGACGGTATAATATTATCCTCCATAAATAAAATAACATTTTGGTATCAGCTTTTAACCCATTCATTGCTGACGCCCCATATTTTTAATTATCACGCAGCGCCGCCGCCTTCTACGCGACGACGCGAATTCGCGTCCACGGCATCACGTTAACATTTCAATGGACGCGAATTCGCGTCCGCGGCATTAGGTTATATTATCACACTTCAAGGACGCGAATTCGCGTCTGCGGCATTAGGTTATTTCACACTTGAAGGACGCTAATTCGCGTCCTCGGCATCTTGTTTACGCATACACAGGACGCGAATTCGCGTCTTCGGCATCCGAGATAAGAATTATGAAAATTACAAATGCATTGAATCCAGAAACCAGCGACGGTATAATATTATCCTCCATAAATAAAATAACATTTTGGTATCAGCTTTTAAGTACAGTTGATTTCTAGCAAAAAAAAAGAAATAACTCGAGGACGCGAATTTGCGTCCTCGGCATCACGTTTACGCATACATAGGACGCGAATTCGCGTCTTCGGCATTGAATGGGTTAAGATACTCCTATAGTGCGTACGTATCTCAGTTCCGATTCAATAGTGACATACGAGGTTACTAAGAGTGGTGACAGTTTTCATAAGAACTCTACCTGAACTTCACTCCACAGAATGTGATATTTTTCTGCGCGAGTGCAAGACTGAATTTTCATAGTAGAGGAGAGTGGGGTACAGTGGATCCCTTTTTTTTACAAATGTTGTAGTGGTGTTATTTTTATTTGTAATTTTCTACATACCTTATTGTCCCACCTATTCCTTAGAGGACACATTTTCCAGCACAAGTATATAATTTACATGTAGCTTTAAAATCATTTTCATTATAAAAAAGTGAACTAAAGTTACCTCTTCAATCAAAAATCACAGAACAGTTCCTAGTTTGAGGTAAAAAAACCAAGAACAAGACTTTTCAGGTATAATTGAAAGTATCTTCCGTTATTTAGTTACTCCAATATTAGTATCACACAGATGAGCAAATTCGTAAAAAAAGAATACCGGATTATTAAAGCGATAAATAAAGCTAATGCAAAATTACCACAGTGCACCTTTATTCACTGTACCCCACTCTCCCCTATTTTTCTGCACAGTCTGGTTGGTACTGTATGCAGATATTTTCTCGCATAATGCATTCGCATAATATAGTTTGATGTTGGTGTTGAAATGTAGACCTCTTTAACTCTTGTCGGTTTCGATCGCCGACACTCATGTAGAAAATGCTCACTTTCATCACTTGTATTCAGTAACAATATTTATTCGGCAAAACACAGCTCATAATAATGTCGAAAATTAAATAGTATATAAACATTGTACTTCATTAAAAATATATGAATGTTTCTTGTCACCAAGTTCAATACCATTTTCTTGAAACGTGTTCCGTTACATTTTCATTAGGTTCTTTCCGCTGAAGTATCTTCCCAATCTTCAACTGTATTTCAATATTCAACTGAAAAAATATGATTGTATAAATATAAGTATGGTTGCGAGATTAACAAGCCAAAGAAAAAGGCAAGTGTCATGATTTGGCAAGTAACGATTAAGTTAGCGTTTACTCGATACGTAAAGTAGGCGCTCGGCGCTTGATTCATGATGTACTGGAGCATCATGTGAGCGTGATAAAATGCTTTATGTATAGAGTAAACTCTAACGCTGAACAAAGTGTGCCCCGCCTGGAAAATGCCAGTGTTATGACCAGCCAGGTCAACAGATTTGACCCAGTGTGACTTTTTTTGTGGGGTGAGGTGAAACGGCGAGTATACGTTGAAGAGGCCCAAGTCCAATAATAAGAGCATTTTGATGAACTTAAAAGTGAAAACTTGTGATGGGAAATATCGAAGGAAACATTCATGTAAATTAATTAATAAGCATGAGAAATGGACTCCATTAATTAGGTATGTTTTTTTGATTCCAATCATTGTACATAATAGTAGTTTATGCAACTGTACGTAATGCCTGATTACGTATAGTTGCATACACTACTTTATCTACACACATATCATAAGTGCTCTAAGATGCGTTCAGAAACAGAGCCTTCTCATACTTGGCTCTCGACTTTTGCGGCAACAGGTTGTTAGTTGCTGTCATAGCTGCATTGAGTATGTCCGGCGGAGTGCTCATATCGTTATCCGAGTCACTGCCACTCATTATCAAATAATTATCAGTATTATCACAAAGTATTTACAACTTTTCACAATTTTTCACTTGTAAGGCAATAAACAAAAGGCAGGAATGGCACCGATTTGAATTTCTGTATTTTTTTTAAATCATAGACAATCGAATGATGTCCCTATTCTTGTGTCACTCGATATGAAAATATCGTCCGATTGTTACTAAAAAATATACTGAATTAACTTATTGTGTTGATGACTGGCTGAATATTTATAGATACCAGAATAGGCACCCCACTTGAATCTGACAGCTGTTCCAAATTTAAAACTCATAACCTCCGGAAAAATCGTATATAATGTTAACTTTATGTATGTGCCAAGTTCTGATGGTGGGTAATGCTGGTCATTGTCTATTGTTTCTGGACGCATTTTAGAGCACTTAACGATATTTGTGTAGATAAAGTTGATTTAAAATTTTGAAATACGCGTCAATAAAGAAAGTTTCTGTGCTACTTTGTAATTTTATCACGTTTCCCAGACATAATTTAAAACATTCGACAAATTTGTCAGCCTCCGTAGCCTAGTTGGTAGTAACCCTGCCTACGAAGCTGGAGGTTCCGGGTTCGAATCCCGGCGAGGGCATTATTTGTGTATTTATTTATCACAAATATTTGTTCCTTGGTCATGGTTGTCTATGTATTTAAGTATCTATATGTATCTATCTATTATATATATCGTCGCCTAGTACCCACATCACAAGCCTTAATTGAGCTTACCTTGGGACTAGGTTGATTTGTGTAAGATGTCCCAAGATATTTATTTATTTATTATTTATTTATTTATAACACACAGAAAAATTATTTATTTTGACGGGCCTAAGCCCGTGCAAGTAAGACGGAGGATTTGGGATCTAGTAACATATTTTTGCCAAGTCATAATGATAAGTTGATACTCGATGCACATTACCGCCGCCGCTTTTCCAACCCGCCATGCCGCGTGCGATGACGTTTTAAATAAATAGTTGCCAGTTCGTGTGTTTTGCTAGTTATGCACATTGATAATGCGCAATGCGTCCAAATTTCCTGTTAGGTTTGCGGATAAGTTAAAACATTGTTCATTAATCCGTCGAGGCAAACAGTCGTGTTATTACCTATTACTTTGCAATTTAAAATCGTACGAATTAAATATTGACCTCGATTCTCACGATCTGTGTCACACGTGATCGGGCAGTGCAAATAAAAATGGACTCATAGTGTTTCCATCGAGTTAACAATGGGTGACAACAGCCCATTTTCCAGAAGTTCGAAGATGCAACGTAGCCCTCCCTCCACTCCAGTACCTTCAACCGCCAGAAATCAAGATGACCTAACGACAAGTGCTAGAGTGCAGAGCAACCTCGACGCTGTATCTACGCCGGAAATTCAGAACTGGATGAGTGCCATTGAGCAGTGTCTGAATGAAATATGTTGCATTTCGACCGAGGGTAAATTGAACTCTGACCAAAAATTAAAAATCCACAATCTCTGCCGTAAAGTAGCCCATGGTACTGGAAACTTGGCGGTTAATTATCAGGCACTTAAACAGAAAGCATTGCTACAACAACGTGACCTCCATTCTCTTGAAGAAAAGCTAGACCTATCTGAATCCATCCGAGCCCTCAAACTAACGGTCGAGACTTCAACCAGACCTGCTACCGATGCGCCGCCTTCCTTCGCCGACATGGTAAAAACGAATAATAATAGTCAGATCCGTCCTAGCAATTTGAGCTCAGTGGCAATCTACCCTAAAGATAATTCCAAATCGAGCGAAGATACGAAGAGCTTAGTACAAACGCTGATTAATCCCGGACAATTGAAACTCCACGTCAGAGCACTACGTAAAGTAAGAAATGGTGGAGTTATCATTAGCACCGACTCCAAGGATGATATCGAAAAACTGAAACGGACTTTCAAGACCACTTCCCCGGACCTCACCGTCAATGAACCCTTTAAACGCAGGCCCAGAGTTGTAATAGTGGGCGTACCGGCAGCCCTACGAGAACAAGATGTTTATAATTGCTTGTATGACCAAAATCTTGCCGACAAGCTCACAGACTTAACTAGGGACAACATCTTAACTAGTATTAAACTAAGCCATAAGTCTGGTAAGAAAGATGCGGATACCTGTAACTACGTCATAGAAGTACCAGCCCTAATCCGCAAAGCTCTCATTACTCAGGGCCGAGTTTTCATTAATTGGTCATCTTGTCCTGTGAAAGACTTCACTATTGTCACTAGATGCTTCAAATGTCAGCAATATGGCCACGCCGCCAAGACTTGTAAGCAACCAGAACAAACATGTGCACATTGTTGTAGTATAGGACATTCGGACAAGGCGTGCCCTCTCAAAGGAGAACGTCCCAGCTGCGCAACATGTAAGCTCTATAAGAAGCCCAACGACCACAAGACAGGAGATCCAGAGTGTCCAGCAAGGAAAATGGCCGAGCGTCGATACATTTTCTCAGTCGACTATGAGGGGGCCTAAATTTTTAGCTAAGATCATATTATTTAGCCTATTATTATCTAGAAAAATGTACTAAATTTCTAACATAACATAATCAATAACCCACTAACCTAAACACCTGTCGCTATGTAAGCAAATAATTACGTGCTACTATTCGACCTACTTTACTTTGCCCGTGCGCATTGTCGTTGACGTTGCAATATTTGTAATGTCGAATCTAAAATAAACTGCATAATATGTAAATTGAATATACCTAAATATTTTGTAGGTATCACCTGTTACAAGTGAAAATCGAATTTAATATTTGTCTTTTCTGTGTATGATTTTATTTTGTTAATTTGCTCTCATAATTAGTGTATAATATCTTTGCCTGAGATACAGGATCTTCCTAGTTCAGGCGCGTCACAACTATAATTCCTAATATATAATAATGTTAGCACTTTGTCATACTAGCTATAAGGAAATTAATCAATAATTTTTTTTTATTTTTTTTTATTGGTATTTCAGTTTTTTTGTACCTACTAACAAAAAATGCTAGTATTCTGTAACTTGGACTACTATTACGTATGTTGATTTTTTGTACTGGTGAAAAAGTAACCCATGTATATATATACACATATATATATGTGGTCATATGTATATGTGGT
This sequence comes from Thaumatotibia leucotreta, assembly GCA_025490895.1. Lineage (NCBI taxonomy): Eukaryota > Metazoa > Arthropoda > Insecta > Lepidoptera > Tortricidae > Thaumatotibia > Thaumatotibia leucotreta. Next base: position 26,844 of record JALPQI010003045.1, read on the forward strand.
CTGTCAAAAAAGTACCTACTACTGGAAAATAAACCTTGAAAATAAAATTCAAATTTCAATTACATTGGTGACAGACGTCCTTTCAGGACGCCTACACAGATCAGGGGATAAGGTTTAAATTTATCAACATTATTTATTTCTCATTTCTAATACCTACCCTCCATACTTAACTTTAGTGGGTATACCTGCTTAGCCAATTTTGCTATTTGATATTGTCGCTTATTGGAAAGGATGTCGATTAATTTAACCATACCGATAACTCTTTTCACAAAATAATTATTGCCGAGTGATTTAAACATGCCACGAAGAAAAAAAACCTGTGACGAAATGGAGCTGTGGAAAAATATTATCCTGAATTACATGCCAAATTATACAATTATGTCACAGGGTGGATACGGCATACAAAAACTAAATCTGACATTTGTCTGTGCCTATGTGTGCGTACGGGTATGTTTGTACAAGCGCAACTCGCACAATCACGCAACAGGGCTGCCTCAGATATGGCAGATTAACTAGTTGGTACTTGGGTAATGTACATCTCGGTCGTTGTTGCGAACGGACGTGCCATAATTATTTTTTGCAATTAAATCGTTTTGCTGAATCTTGCCCCAGATTCGCGGTCGCGAACGCTAGTGCGTATCTGTGTCACGCGTGTTTGAATAGTTTCTTGACTATGTGATTTTAAATAGTAAGGAATTAACTTATTGATAATGTCTGAAAACAGCCAGAGCCCCTTTGGCAGGAGTTCGAAAATAGCGCGTAGTCCTCCGTCCACCCCTGTGCCGTCGTCAGTTTCCGAGGGAAATGTGCAGGAACAAGAGCCCAGTGATCAAGAGCAAATTTTAACGACGCATGACATCCAGAATTGGATAAAATACATCGAGCAGTCCCTCAAGGAGATATGTGCTATTGCTACGGAAGGCAAATTAAACTCGGAGCAAAAACTCCGAGTTCACAACATCTGTCGCGGTGTTTCTTCAGGAACATCTCAAATGGCGGTCCTTTACCAGGCTCTGAAAAAAACAACCTTCCTCCAGCACAACACTATCCAAACCTTAAAAGACAACAAATCGGTGTCCAGCTGCCTCCAAGCTCTACAAGATACAATAGAGAAGTCCTCAAAGACCTGCCCTCCTTCATCGAAACCGCCCTCCTTCGCCGATATGGTCAGATGTACCTCCAAAAATCTGGTCCAACCGGCTAACTTGAGCTCAGTAGCTATTTACCCTACTGATAAGCTAAAATCTAGTGAGGAGACAAAAAATCTGGTCCAAAAACTTATAAACCCCGAGCAGATGAAACTTCAAGTTAGAGCCTTGCGCAAGGTCAAGAATGGCGGAGTTGTAATCAGCACTGAATCAAAAGAAGACATAAAGAAACTCAAGCAACAATTTCAAAACACATCTGCAGACCTCACCATCGACGAGCCCCGTAAACGCCGGCCCCGCATAGTCATCGTCGGCGTACCAACTGCACTGCAAGAGCAAGAGGTTTTTAGTTGCATCTTCGAACAAAACTTAGCCGATATTTTGCCGGATACCACCAGAGATAAGTTTCTAGCCTCTATTAAACTTAGTCATAACTCAGGGAGGAAAGATGCTGAGACCTGCAATTATATAATTGAAGTTCCAAGCCTTATTCGCAAAGCTCTTATATCTAAAAGTCGAGTATTCGTCAACTGGTCTTCGTGCCCCGTGAGAGATTTTACCATCGTCACCAGGTGCTTTAAATGCCAGCAGTTCGGGCACGCAGCGAAATCCTGCAAACAGGCAGTCAACACATGCGGCTTATGCGGAGACTTGGGGCATTCGGACAAGGAGTGCACAAAGAAAGCGGAGCCCCCCCGATGTGCAACCTGTAGGTTTTTTAAGAAGCCAGACAACCACAAAACAGGTGACCTTGAATGTCCTGCCAAGAAAATAGCGGAGCAGAGATACATAAACTCCATCGATTATGAAGGCGCCTGCTGAGCGTCACTTCAAAAGAAACCACTTCCTGACCACTAACTAGGTTTTATTTTTATTTTATTCTATATATCTTTCCGCTTTATTGATAACGTTAATTACTGAGACCCATGAATACAAATGTATTTAGTGACCTAGATAATTTCTCAATATCAACGTCTAAATTTTGTAATGTTGAATGTTGCAAACAAAGTCTATCCGGGTATACTCATCCACTAACAATACTAACTCAAAATATTCGTAGCATTTTTAAAAACATAGATAGCTTAACTGTTTTCCTACAAAGGCTTAACCACCAATGTGACATAATTGTACTGACCGAGTGCTGGCTATCTAAAAACGGCGGGAACCTGCCTGCCCTTGACGGCTATTTTGCCTTCAGCAGCAAAATTAATCACAGCCAAAATGATGGAGTCGTTGTTTATGTTAGACAAACTCTCGATGTGGTGATTGAAGAAACGAATTTACAAGACTGTAACAACCTACTCATAAAGATTGGCTCAGATACGTCAATAGTAGCTATATATAGATCACCTTCATTTAAAAAAATTGATGGTTTTCTAAATTCACTAAGCCCTCTACTTAATTCTTTAGAATCGTTTAAAAATGTCGTCCTGATAGGCGATATAAATATAAATATTCTTCCTGAATGTAGTGACCCGGTTACCCAAGACTACCTGAACTTCTGCTCCTACCATGGCTTACTCCCGGCTCATACCCTTCCAACGCACCAACGCGGATCCTGCTTGGACCATGTCATGCTCAAATCACAGCTAACATCTTTGACATTAGTTACTAATTCCTCACTCACAGATCATAATGCCGTACTACTAACCTTTAACCTCAAGGCTGTGACATCGCAACACAAGCATTTAATTTCTAAACTAAATTGCAATAAACTCGAGAAAGATTTATACAGTATTGACTTCGACCCAGTTTACAATTGTGCTGACGCGGACGTTGCTATGTCATACCTAATACATAACATACAAAACGCTGTCTCTCGTAATACAAAGTACACTTGGCTAAACAAAAAAATGCACAATATTAAACCATGGATTACTCCAGGGCTTATACGTTGCATGCGAAATAGAGACAGGCTACATTTGAGAGCTAAATCGGACCCGGACAATCCTATATTACAGCTTACTTACAAAAGATACCGAAATTTTTGTAACGATCTCCTCAAAAAAATTAAAACTGACTTTGAAAAAAGTGAATTTAAAAAGGCTGGCAAGGATACAAAAAAAGTTTGGAACCGTATAAAAAACTTAGCTTTTACTCCACAAAAGCATGATACCGCGGCCTTGCTAACAACACAATGCTCTCCACTTTCATCTGTAAATTATGCTAATGATTATTTTGTAAATGTAGGTAAAAATTTAGCTGATAACATTCACGGAAAGTCTGCCTGCTCTAGCCCAAATTGTTTGCCGATAACCATTAATCATAGTTCCAAGTCTTTTGTGCTGCTTCAGACTGATGTCTCAGAAGTAATTAGCATTATATCTAGTCTAAGAGATAACTGTGCAGTGGGATGGGATAACATCTCAAACAAAATATTGAAACAATTTAAACACATTTTAGCACCACCATTAACCCATATCTTCCGCAAATGCCTATCTGATGGAATTTTCCCTAAATGTCTAAAAAAAGCTGTTGTAATTCCAATTTATAAATCCGGTAACAAAAATAGTATCACGAACTATAGGCCTATATCGCTACTCCCTGCTATATCCAAAATATTGGAAAAAATTATTAACAACAGGCTTGTACAGTACTTAGAAAAGAACTCACTTTTGTCAGAAACACAATTCGGTTTTCGTTCTAAATTATCAACCTCTGACGCCGTTCATCATCTGACCCAAAACGTTGCGCGAGAACTTGACAGGGGTTATCATACGATTAGTATCTTTCTTGACCTTGCCAAAGCTTTCGATTCCGTCTCGGTTCCCATACTGCTAAGGAAGCTCCAAAGCCTTGGAATAAGGGGAAAACAGCTCGACCTTTTTGCTAATTACCTTAGTGACAGGTTTCAGTGCGTGAAGGTGGGTGATGTCATCAGTTCAGATCAAAAAAATGAAGCTTTCGGGGTCCCACAAGGGAGTATCCTTGGTCCGACCTTATTTTTGATTTACATTAATGACCTTTGCAACCTTCAACTCGACTCTGGTAAAATATTATCTTATGCAGATGACACCGCCTTAATTTTCTCAGCGCTCACGGAGAGAGAAGCATACTTGCAAGCGCAACGAGGTTTTGACATTGTAAGCAATTGGCTACGACAACATTTACTAACACTAAATACAGATAAAACGAATTATGTAAAATTTTGTATGAAAAAGAATAAACTATCTATATCTGATCATCCTATCTACGCCCATAGCTGTACCTGTCTTGCAAAAACTAGTTGTAATTGTCCCATCATCACCCCCGCGACTAAAATTAAATACTTGGGTGTTATACTTGACGACACGTTATCTTTTCGACCACATATCGAATCCTTAAGTAATAAAGTTCGTAAGCTGATATACGTATTTAAAAGACTACGTAATGTCTTGGACCATAAATTAATAATGCAAGTATACTTTGCTCTTTGTCAATCGTTACTAACATATTGCATTACATCATGGGGAGGAACAGCTAAGACACTGCTCTTGATTGTAGAAAGAGCACAAAGAGCAATCTTGAAAGTCTCAACCTTCCGACCATTCCTTTACCCTACTAACCTATTATATAAGTCCTGTAAAGTACTAACTGTTAGACAGCTTTTCATTTTAAATACTGTACTTAAACAACATAAAGCACTTCCCTATAACACTGACATCACAAACAAGAGACGGAATGATTTGGTTTGCAACCAACTGCCTGACCTAAAACATGCCTTTTCTCAGAGGTTTTTCATGCGTCTGGGACCGCGGCTGTATAACAAGTTAAACGGGTCTTATCATATTTATCATTTATGCCACACAAAATGTAAAAAAGTCCTACGGGAAGCCCTAGAACAAATGTCTTATGAAGATACGGAAAACTTGTTAACAGTAATTAAATAAGAAGTAGTTAGCTAATTAGATTCATTGTTTACAAATAAATATGATACCTAGATATCATATTGCTAATGCGATAAAATAACTTACACCTGTTGCCGATAATGCCGATGCTTCAAATTCTCAACAATTATTACGGTTTGTTTACTAGTTTTTTAAGCATTGTTGTTAAAATTATAATAGGTTCAAATAACATACTCTAGTTTGCAATCTAAAATGTGACTTAATTTCAATAACAATCTGCTCACATACGATAGAAAATATTTCCCTGTTTTTAGTTTATAAGTTATTTATGTCTCTGCCTGAGATACAGGATCCACCTAGTTCAGGCGCTGTACATTTGTGAAGTTTATATTAATATTATTATGATCTGTAACAACTGCTTTGTATGGTACATGAATAAATTATTTTTATTTTTATTATTTTACTTAAGTAACAAATGAATATATACTTTAACCTGTACAATACACATTTAGTAATTTCTAAGTTAGTATATAAATAAAATACTCACTTTCACCACAGAATAAGTAATTATAGCACATCTCCAATTCTAACGGAACAGAACACCGCAACCCAAGGAAACTATTGTTTTTCTCACGTCCAAGAAATATCACTTTTTTAACACCATTTTATCATTGTTACACGTGTCATCTACATAATAGTTACATATTGTGATAAACATTTTCATGTTAGTTTTAACATCTGCTTCGATAATATTGATGATGATTTTAACCAGCTTCGAGTTCCCTCGCACTTCCTCCAACTTCATCATCAGGCCTATCTTGTGGTATTTGACCCAACTGCTAATCCTAAAAAGCCAACATAGCATATCATTATCTGAAACCAACTCCGAGTTCCCGCGAACTTCCTTCAAGTTCATCACCAGACCCATCTTGTGGTATTTGACCCAACTGCTAATCCTCAAAAGCCAACACAACATATCATTATCCTTAACCAACTCCAAGTTCCCTCGCACTTACTCCAAATTCATCATCAGGCCTATTTTGTGATATTTGACACATGCTCACCAAGAGGATCCTAAAAAGCCAACAGAACATATCATTATCTCAAACCAACTCCGAGTTTCCTCGCACTTACTCCAAGTTCATCATCAGGCCTATCTTGTGGTATTTGACCTAACTGCTCATCCTATAAAGTCATCGTAGGATATCATTGTCTCAAACCTATTCCGAGTTCCCTCTAACTTCGTCCAATTTCATCATCAGGCCTATCTTATGACACGGAACCCAACTGCATACCAAGATAATACTAAAAAGCCAACATAACATTTATCGATGTCAAATCAACTCCGAGTGCCCTCGTACTGCCTTCGAGATCAATCATTGTCAGGCCCATCGGTGGAATCACATGGGCGATGAGCGTTCCTGACTCAAAAAACCTGCGATAAAAAAACTGTCCACATTACGTACTTACACAATAAACTATAAAAAATTTGAATCAAACGACTTGTTTACTTACTACTAACTACGTAAAAAACTACAAACTACAGCTTACTACTGAATAATCTAATCTAAAAAAGATTGTAAAATGTTACATTGCTAAAAATCAATCCTTATTTTCATCTCTATTCCGTAAACCCGGTTAAACTTACTTTAAACAAAGCACGTGGTCACGGTAATTAACGAAACCAACATTGTCCCACCACTAATGGTACACGTGCTTCGTAAGAAAGCAATAGCACATTGCATTTTTGATTTGATAAATGGGACAGAAGTACTATGTAGTATGACTTTTCTGCGGAATGTAGTTCAGTCTATTAGACTAGCGGCCCATGCTGAAAAAAATATGGGTCATTTGAACCACCAGGTGACCTATCCAGAACGATAAAAGAGCATAAAATAATAAGATTCAGCACTATGCCGTCACTTGTAAGCTGTCCAACTGACTCCTGGTGAGAATTTAAAAGTACAGGTAGAGTGAGTACATTTTGGTCATATATTTTTGTACGGCATTCTTACCACCGATAGATCCATGAAAAATAATAAGGAAACGCACAGTGGCGTACAAAAATTGTGCGCCACAAAGTATGATTTTTTTTTATTTTCCGACATTCACCAGGGTAAATTTGGCCATTTGATTTTGTACGGCATCTGTGTCATACTATTTCAATACTGCTTCTAATTCATTATTCCGCAACGCCGTACAAAAATCATGCGACAAGGGAAAAAATCGAGGGTTGCAATCCCCTCTCTTTCCGTAGTCCTGGGGGTGATTTACAAAAGTACGGCTTCGGTTCCAAAACATAATCTAGCACTCAAAAGTACTATTAAAAATATTGCTGTCAAAAAATGATAGTCCATTTGAATGTATATCAATAATCATCTTCATTTCATCGTATCCTTGATTTTTACAGCTGTAAAATCATTTGATCCTGTACGGGAACTTCTTTTTTAACATGATGTTGTAAAACACAATCCTTACATAGTATTGCCGTTCAAAATAAACCGTTCTAAAAAGAATTATAGAGAAATACAAAAGCTGAAATTTTGCAAATTAATGTAAAAGTATAAATATCATAGATTAATGAAATATAGCAATTTTTTACATTTTATCCCTTGTTTTAAATAACATTAACATAGATAAATTAGATGTCCAGCAGTGGACGTCTTTTGGCTGAAATGATGATGATGATGAGATAAATTAGGAAAAAATAATGCCGTACATTTTTATGCAGACCATATATTTTAGGCTGATGAAAGTCACGCTACAATTTTAAGGGTACTTTATGGCCATCTGATGCAGTGCGGTATTAACATATTTTTGAAGAGAACAATTGATAATATGATAAAATCACTATGACGTCTAGCAGAATTGAAACGTTGTGTATATTATGTCCAAGAATTGAAAATGAAAAATCCCAGTATCAACAGTTATGTATACTTTTTGGTTTAATATACACTTCAAACGTTATTGATACATACATATAATATATAATTGATTTGTTTCATTGTAATGATGTCAATAAATAAAACAATGATTTTTTAGAAAAAATCTATATATTTTATGATAATAATTTTTTTTTTTTTAAGAAATTAGATAAATTTATGCAGTATTGGAATCAGTTACTCAGTTGTTATCGGAATCAACGTCTTCATCGACGTCCGAATTAACTTATCTATTATTTTCTGAAACATAAATATGTATTTGTCAAAATCCAAGTCTTACGTACAAATTTAAGATGTAAAGATTTATTTACCTATGACGTCATCACTTTTATAGTTTCTAACTAGGAACCTAGAATCAAGAAAAGACTATGACTATTAGTAAAAATAAAATATCTAAATGCCGTATAAAAAAAATCACCTTACATTTCGTACAGTTTTTTTTCCCTTTGGACCAACGAAAATATACGGCATATGAAAAAATATTATCTATGCATAAAATACTTTCAAAATAAATTTATTTCATGTTGTATCAAATCACCCCCTGGACCACGGAAAGAGAAGGGATTGCAACCCTCGATTTTTTCCCCTTGGTACATCATTTATGTACGGCGTTGCGAAATAATGGATTAGAAGCAGTATTGAAATAATATGACACAGATGCCGTACAAAATGAAATGACCAAATTTACCCTGTTGATAGTCGGAAAATAAAAAAAAAAAACAGACTTTGTGGCGCACAATTTTTGTACGGCACTGTGCGTTTTCTTATTATTTTTCATGGATCTATCGGTGGTAAGAATGCCGTACAAAAATATATGACCAAAATGTACTCACTCTACCTGTACTTTTAAATTCTCACCAGGAGTCAGTTGGACAGCTTACAAGTGACGGCATAGTGCTGAATCTTATTATTTTATGCTCTTATATCGTTCTAGATAGGTCACCTGGTGGTTCAAATGACCCATATTTTTTTCAGCATGGGCCGCTAATCTATATTTTTAAATTAGAACTTCTTGTTGTCTTTGCATACCAATTCACACAACACTCCATGTAAAGCAGTGAAATGCACTTTTTCGGCTTTTTTATTGCCAAAAACGAGCGCTATTTACGGGTCTGTTACTTAGTCGCAACTGAACAAGCACGACGAGCGCCGCGTCTAAGTATATCAGTGCGAGAAATATAACTGCTGGTGACTGTGAGTCGCCTTATAGGTAATGAAAGTCTACAGGAGGTGGTCTGTGACCAGCAAGAAATGCTACCCTTTGTTTACGAGTAGGAGCATATTAAATATCAACCTTGTGAAAAAATGATCATTTCGATCATAGCCCATGATGCATAGTTTTCGTCTAGTCACACACAAAAAAATCAATATCCTGGGACATTTTCACACACATCGGCCTAGTAAACGGTACGCTCCATTAAGACTTGTGGTGTCGGTATTTTTGGATTGTATTGTATTCAGGGCATTTTTTAGCGTCTCGACATCAAACGTGCATATTTTGCGTGGTGCCAACGCTGGCCCAGTAGGTACTTGTTGGAGACCTCACATACATCCTTGTTTTTTATCGCAGATGTATGGAGGTTCGTCACGATGTTTTCCTTCACCGTAAAGGACTTGTGAATATAATATAATATGACATACATAAGCTTATAAAATAAAGTAAATGATTCGGGCTGGGGATTGAACCCAAGACCGCTGCGTAGTGTGCATTTTACCGTCCGACAACAAGCGCTATTATTTGTGATGAACGACGATATAATGAATAATACATAGATATACAGGGTTACTTTTTCACCAGTACAATAAATAATAGTAGACTAAAATACAAATTACTAGCATTTTTTTGTTACTACCCCTTCAAAAAATGCTCGAACTTATCCGCAAATCTAACAAGAAATGTGAACGACTTATTACGCATCTATCGACGTGCATAACTAACGTTTATTTAATTAAACTTTACGTTTAATTATTTAACTTTTCATTCATTCATTAATTCATTCGTTCATTCATTCATTCCAAATATATATTATTAGTAGGTATTTACTAACGATCACTAAAGTTAGCAGTGTACGGAGATATAGAGAGACAGGGGTTCCTGTTGTATCCCCACACTAAAAAACGGTATACATTACGTAAAATAAATATTATTCTAACAATAAGTTTAGTGTCTCCCTGGCACAATTATTTGGAGTTTTCAAGAGATTTTTATCTATTTCTATATTGCATAAACAACCGCTTTTGATGACAAGGTCACATACCATAAGGTGAAAGTGCAAATAAAACATCATCATTTTACGTGTCCTCTATAGATACTTACCGTAAAATTTCATTTTTTTCATCGTTCTGTCGATGTCGGTGGTATAAAAATATACATGTACATGCCACATTTAAGCTTTCTAGTTGATACTAAAGGTGCATGCAGACCAAAAGAGCATTCGCTGTTCTATCCCCCACTCTACGAATTCAACGAATCTCGTTTCGTGTAACGATCGAATTTCGTAGAGTTGGGGGTTAGAACAGCGAATGCTCTTTTGGCCTGCATGCACCTTAACGATCGCCGAGCTTAGCCACGGACGGACAAATAGACACACATACTGGAATATAAGGGACTGTGGGTTGAACTCTCAAATCTTTTTCTTATAATGAACAGACGGTCACCTTCATCATCATCATCACAGAGTTATTCACTTGTCGTTGGAGTATCTTCCAGCCCTCTCTTTCCCGTGCAAGATATGCATAACGTTTTCTTGTCGAGTTTTTTGCCATGACAGTAAAGGAAAATACATTTCTTTTTCTTTATAATTGTTGAAATGGAAATACAATTTACTCTACTGTAGACTTACTAATTGAGCATAATTTAATCTAACAAGGTCGCAATTCTAACCTAACCTAACCGAAGCCACTTTGCCATAGCAGTGAATTACTGCTGACTTGCTGAGGTCGCAGTTGTATCCTAACCTAAACCACTTTGTCATAACAGTCAATTGCTGATAAGGTCGCAATTGTAACCTAACCTAACGTACTTACATTGATATAGTAGTGACTTACTAATAAGGTGGCAGTTCTAACCTAAGGCACTGGTCTCACCGCGAGCTATCGGTTAAAAAACACGAACAAAAGATGCGCACTCCCGTGTAAATAAAAGAGACACTCTCTTTTTAACCGACTTCAAAAAGGAGGAGGTTTACAATTCGTCGAAATCTTTTTTTTTTCTTTATGTATGTTCCCCGATTACTCGAAGACGCGTGGACCGATTTGAAAAATTCTTTTTTTGTTTGAATGGGTATACCTTCTAGTTGGTCCCATTGTCACCGAATCCAGATCTGATGATGGAATCCTGGAGAAATCGAGGGAACTCTTCAAATGTTGTAGGCACACATGACATTTTTCATTTATTTTCGAAGACTAATCAAGTATTTGCGTCTAGTCATGAACGTTTTAAGTTGGTGATCTGATGATGGAAGGTACAACTCCTTAGCAATTAGGAGTTGGGGGATAATTCTTTAAGTATAACATATTTCGTGTATTTTGGAAGCTATTTGAGTATTTGCCTTTAGGTGGTCATCCTTTCATGTTGGTGAGCTGATGATGAAAGGTACAACTCCTTAGAGATTAGGAGTTGGGAGACAATTCCTTAAATATAACATATTTCATGTATTTTGGAAGCTATTCGAGTATTTGCGTTTAGGTGGTCATCCTTTCATGTCGGTGAGCTGATGATGGAAGGTACAACTCCTTAGAAATTAGGAGTTGGGGGATAATTCTTTAAATATAACACAGTTCATGTATTTTGGAAGCTATTTGAGTATTTGCCTTTAGGTGGTCATAGTCTCATGTTGGTGAGCTGATGACGAAAGGTATAACTCCTTAACTATTAGGAGTTGGAGGATAATTCTTTGAATATATCTATTTAAGTGTTTGCTTAGTAGTTATGACATGTTGGTTAGCGGTAAGTGATTCTTTAAATAATATAGGCATGCTAAGGCTGTTACCTATAATCTTTGAAATTATTCATACTTGCTGATGATACAATGTATATCTCCTTGATAATGGGATAATTCTTTGAATATAACAACTGTCATACATTTTCGAGATCTATTTAAGTGTTTGCTTAGTAGTTATGACATGTTGGTTAGCGGTAAATGATTCTTTAAATAATATAGGCATGCTAAGGCTGTTACCTATAATCTTTGAAATTATTCATACTTGCTGATGATACAATGTATATCTCCTTCATAATGGGATAATTCTTTGAATATTTAAGGTATCCAGTTCAGGTTTTCTGGCCTATTACAGTGCAGTACATTCTAATTATAAGTATTTAGAGCATACTAAATAACGATTTTACACTACTAAAAAGCAAAAAATAAAATATTTTAAAATAAAAATAAAACCGCCTTCAAAAATTCGCCCAAACTAAAAAGTCAAAAATAATTTTAGTTCCTACTTCTTAGGATTTCCTACACAAACCTTTAAACCTTTTACCCTATTCATTGAAATAAAATATTATGGCTAGGTATCCTACAGATTTCTTAGAAGTCGGTGCCAAGCCAAATATGTTCTCTTCGCGAGTATATAACTGTATTTGATAGAGGCTAGAGCTTTGTAACTTACTGTCACTCCGGTTATGCTTTCATCAAAATGACTGAGGTAGAACATTCTGTTGATAAAAACATAATCAGAGTGACAGTAAGTTACAAAGCTCTATCTAATATATACCTGAATGAACGTATTTGGCTTGGCACCGACTTCTAAGAAATCTGTAGGGTACCTAGCCATAATATTTTATTTCAATGAATAGGGTAAAAGGTTTAAAGGTTTGTGTAGGAAATCCTAAGAAGTAGGAACTAAAATTATTTTTGACTTTTTAGTTTGGGCGAATTTTTGAAGGCGGTTTTATTTTTATTTTAAAATATTTTATATTTACACGGGAGTGCGTATCTTTTGTTCGTGTTTGTAGCCGATAGTTCATAGCTTAGTAGCTCGCGGTGAGACCGATGCCTTACCTAACCCACTTTGTCCTACCCAGTTCTAACCTAACCTAACGTACTTTGATACAGTAGTGACTTACTAATGAGATGGCAGTTCTAACCTAACCTAACGTACTTTGAGATAGTAGTGACTTACTAATGAGATGGCAGTTCTAACCTAACCTAACCCACTTTGTCCTACCCAGTTCTAACGTAACCTAACGTACTTTGATATAGCAGTGACTTAATAATGAGATGGCAGTTCTAACCTAACCCACTTTGTCGTAGCAGTGAATTCCTAATGAGATCGCATTTGTTCTAGTCTAACCTTACCCAGTTTGCCACAGCAATAATGAACGGTAGTCAAGATCGTAGTTCTAACCTAACTAACCAATCACCTCTTCTTTTTCTTAACATTGTCTTATTACATCGTTATAATAAGTATATGTACCAAACCCAATCTACCATAATAGATAATGCATTTCTGCCTAACGTAAAATATATGTATGTGAAGTAAGTTTCGGAGAGTTGTATACACGGTGTTACGTCAGCATTCCGAAAGATTTTAATGCTGGATTCCTGACCATATTTAGAGTCTTTAATGTTATATAAAATTTCCTGAATTCGGCTTGGTTTCAGAGATAATCAACCTTTTTTCGAAATAAATTTTTCGACGTAACTCGTCATTTAACTTCTTTTGAATTACAATGCTACCACAATGTGTTCTAATATTACCACACCTTTTGCCTGACAATCAAAAAATACGAATAGACTTGACGAAATAACCTGTAGGTACCTAAAAAAACAATTGAAATAAATAATTTAAACAAATTGTTGTTATAATAAAAAGTACTGGAAATGTTAAAAAATATTCAAATCGGCCTAAAAAAAAAGAAAAAAATTTTTTTTTGGTGGAATTGACATAAGGTCTCATAATATTTTGTGTTTATTTTGATGTCTAGAATGCATAGTTAAAATCTTTCGCAGTGCTCGCGTAACACCGTGTATAATTATGTACCTATGCCAAAAATATGGAAATCCAATTTCTGCGAAATAACACATGACCTAAATAATAATATGCCAAAATAGTTTCTGGCAAACTAATATTCTAAATATTGTTTACAAAAATTGATTATGCCAAGTCTCTTATAACATAAGCGTTTCGAAAAAAAAATGCCATATAGAGGGATTAGAGGGAGCCCTAAACAGACAGAGAGACAGACAGACATACAAACAATGATTTTGAAACTTTACAAAATAAACACACCGTCAGGTGGGCATCAAGTCATGTGGTAATTCTTTATGTATGTCATAAGAAAAGTTATAGTAACTGTACATTGCAAGCACTGCACATCCCCCCGACAGCATTAAATATAATTGCTGTACCCACGATCACGCTGACTTAATACACTTATTTTAATTACTTTATTCGTTAACGTTTATACGTCCGTAGCTGATACTCTTCATGCGTTAGTTTACAATAAATTATATCATAACCATAGATCAGTGATTTTATTTATCACATCCACCATCAAGAATGGGGCAAGTGTTGGGCTCGTACGGTAACTTAAACTCAGATCACATCATCAGTCTATAATTAGTCCACTGCTGGACAAAGGCCTCTCGTATTAGGTACCTAAGCATACGGATGCATTAGGAAGTAAATACCCATAATCGCCACGCAGGGCAAGCTGTTGCCCATCATCCAATATTCAATAAATAATGGTCAGTGACACTTCGAATCCCTTAGTTGACTATTAGGGCACCCACGGGAAGAGTTGGGGTGGTAACAAATGTATTTCTATTGCCATCACCACACGGCCACTCAACTTATACTCATTGCATACCATTTTACAAGAATCAGTTGTGAAATTCAGACGGATGCAAAATAATATTTTCTGAATCAGAGTTCGCTTATTATAATAAGAATTGTTTCCCAGCGGAAATACTCTAGATCTTTAAGTTCAATGGGTTCAAACAAGTTTTAATTTCTTAACAAGCCATGTGGACAGCACAAAAAATATTTTAACTACCTACCTATTTGCAGAAAGTATATTTTAAAATAAATATACAAAACCTTGCCTATCAATAATTATGTTTACACATAGGTAAGTAGGTGACTATCAAATTTGCTCAGTGTATTTTACAGGGATCTGTTACGAATTGAAACGGTCACATGTACAAAAATCATGCATTCAAACAAAGAAAAACAGGTGGGCAGGCAAATCGACAGGCAAACTATAACTTTCAGCCAGGCTATGAACAGGCACAGAGACGAACAGACAAACAGATCTTCTGATTTCATTAACGAGGAGGTTTATTTAGTTTTTAGGTCATGAAGACTTCAAATTTGAGAATTTAGGTATTCAGTTTAAATCAACGTTTTCTTCCGTATGGACCAACAGACACACAAACTTACTAGGAAGGTGATACGTTGTTTCCTGTAGTTGATTTTTATACGTATATAATAATTATGTATGTATTATGAATTAAAAAACCCACCAAGTGCGAGTCGGACTCCGTACCATTATCAATTTATCATAAAAAATACAGTTAAAACAACCTATCTCAAAAACTATAAGAGATACATCTTGTCTCTTTTTCGTTAATTAAATACGAGTATATGTATTTTACCATCTCTTTTACGCATTATGAAGTATGAAGATAAGTGTTTGTCAACTATCAATAAATTGTAGGAGGTGTATGGTGTGAAGTATTTATTTCGCTCATTTTGTTAGAGTAAGACGTATCTTTACTTATATATCATTGGCGGTTCATACAACACAATCCTCACCAAATATCATTACTTCCGAGTATTCCATTTATTGTTTCCGAGTGAATTGGATGTGACGGACAGACACGGACAGAGACGGACATGACTTGACGAATATAAGGTTTTCGTTTTTTGCAATTTTGACAACGGAACCCCAAAAACAGTTTGCTAAATTAGGAGACGGTTATGAATAAAGGGGTTATAATCTTCCATATCACTACATAATATAAAACAAAGTCGCATTCTCTTGTCCCTATATCCCTATTGTATGCTTCAATCGTTACACCTACGCAACGGATTTCGATGCGTTTTTTTAATCGATAGGGTGATTTAAGAAGAGAAGGTTTTAGGTAGACTATAAAACTTAAAATTATTTGAATAAAATAGTCTGCAAGTATAAAACCTGATAGGTTATCATTATAGGTCCACAAGAGATTGCCTAATCTAAAATCATAATGCCATGTTCATACCTACGTACAGATTAATAAAATTAGGACTCCAACTATTCAATATGTATTTAAGTATTTGTATGTATCTATTCTATATATTACATATTTTGTAGTTTAGTTCTCACACAAGCCTTGATGGAGTTTATTGTGGCACTAGGTTGATATGTGTAAGATGGTCACATGCTAAATATATTTATTTGTTCATATACTAATCGTCCAATAATAAAGAAATATTTTTTTTTTTAATTATGTTGTTATTATTCGAAACACGACAAAACATAGCTATATAAATATTTAATTATTTTTAGTGTTTCTTGTTATATCGGCAATATTTTAGGTAGGTACAATCAGCAGCAGATATTGCTTAACGAGTAGGGTGTTCACAATGATCTTAACACACTCTAATAGTCGTGCATAGTTTATTTTGAAAACTCTGCCCGCTTAGCAATATCTGCTGCTGACTGTACATCATCTGAGAAAATTTCAACTAATTATCCATTAAATACATATTGGTGATAGACAGACAGATGGACAGACAGTGAAGTATGAAGATGCCCAAGATCGCGCAAAGAGGAGGAAAGGTAGGTACGGACCCTGGCAAAAGCCGGGATAACGATAGGTAGAAACAGAAGAATAGCCTTCATAATAATATTACAGAAACGTGATTAAACTTAATGTTTGTACAAGTTATTTTCCAGTCATCCTTGTCGCACACGCATATTGGCGCGACTGGTGCGAGCAAGAGGGGAAGAATAGTAGTAGTAGTAGTAGTTGCATTTCGATGCAAGTGCAAAAAAAAAATTTTTTTCCACGAGGATGAAAGTCAATCACCCCGAGTTAAAAATAAGTTTTTACACGTGTATCGAACGACTTTTCTCATAACAAGTGCCTTAAAAAGAGAAATTAACGTACGAGAAGCGTGCGCAAAATTTTACTTCTCCGCACTAGTTAGGAAAAGTAAGTTACGCAGTCAATAAAGCTAGCTCATATCACAATAATATAGGAGGCGGGGACTTGACGCTAGGTAGGTCGACTTGTGGAGGAATGCCCCATGATATTAGTATAATAAATATGTTGTTTGATAACAGCCTAAAACAAGCCATAATATTACCGCGAGTTTTTTTTTTCATCGTTTGTTTTCAAATTGTTCCAGTAATATGGTTTCTAAACCAGAGCTACTTTACTTTTTATTTTAATTGCGAGAAATTAAAATATACTAATTATTCATAGGTACACAATAACACGATAATTTTAACAGTGACTCTGCTCGGTCTGAGACGCTCATTTTGAGAGGTTGCCGACAGTATGCAGCGCGCAGCGCCGTCTCACATGGTGATTGGTTGATTTGAAAAGGTAATGTCTTTGAGTGGACAGTTTGAATGAAATTATTTGAAAATATTACATGCGTAGCTAAAACTTTAGTATTGCTTTGTAAGTCTAATGACAGTAATGACTGTTGGAATATGTCAAGTGAAAAGTATATGGGTATTGTTATCTATTACATATTATAGATTGACAAGTTACACACCTATAACATACTGAATACTTTCGCTGTCCTGCAATATATGTGCACCTACACATAGTTATTTAAGCTACAGTTAGTCTCTAATACGACGACATTTAGGTTCATATGATATGAATTCCATAATGAATTATACAACTCTAAAAGTAGTAAACACTCACTGAGTATTAGTTACACAAATAATTGGGGTTTGATTGGTGGAATCTGATGTTTCAGGCTCGTGAGTTTGGTCGGTCTTAATATCCCGCCAAGCTGCTATCCTCCTGAAATTGTCACATTGGTGAATTTAATTTATTATACCTCCCTATCTGTTCTTTTTATTGAAATTAATAATAACTGACAAAGTTCGTGTCGCAATTGGCAATAGAATAAAGGTAATAATATGTATATCTACTACAGAATCATTTGAATCGTTACCTAACACAAAGATTAGCTGGCAAATTTAATGTGAGAGTAAAATGTGAGAGTGTCATAAATATAGAAGAAAAAATGTTCTAACTACTTTAAAAGCGGCTCGGGTATTCCGATAAACTCTTATCGCAGTACACGTGAGTACAGTTGTACTTATTAAATAGGTGTTTTAACTATTACGCTTCAAATTTTAAATTTTCGCTACGGCGAGATACTTACTATGTGGTGCCATGGTGAAGGAGTAACCCCGCTTCTACTCGACGCTTTTTCTTTTCCCCCCCAGATCAACGGTGTTTTCGGTACTCATTTTTATTCGTTCTGCCCATCGTTGTGGGCATGTTTATGATATCGATTTTATTCGAAACGAACACTTTTGCCTTGACTTGTGGAACAAAATTGCAAAATGTTGACTCATAGATGACATTGACTTTGCTGTGACAAATGAACAAAATATTTTGTGACCACTTACCAAAAAGTATTTTACGCGTCCATTTAAATTAAAGTCGTCAGCCTCGGTAGCCGAGTTAGTTGTGACCCTATCTATGAAGCTGGAGGTTCCGGGTTCGAATCCCAGTGAAAGCATTATTTTGTGTATTTTTTTTATCACAAATATTTGTTCCTTGATCGTGGCTATCTATGTGTTTAAGTATCTGTATGTAGTTACATGATATGTATCATCGCTTAGTTCTTATTACCCACAACACAAGCCTTAATTTAAGCTTAAGATGTCCCGATATATTTATTTGTTTATTATTATTATTAATTTATAGCCACTTATTTTATTTATTACCTCTCAGATATTAATTAGTACCTATCATATTAATGTGCTCCTTTCTTCCAAACTGTTGTACAAGTTACGCTAAATGAGAATTAAAGTGAGCATCATAGTTAGATACAAAAGTAGCTACCTAACTACCTACTGGCTGTAATTCATAAAAAATACTGACCGATATATTGTATTTTGAGATCCGACCTGGCGAATCGAGGGATAAAATTTTACCGGATATTTTATTTGATAAAAACAATAACAACATACCTATTTTATGAATTACGCTTACTTTTAATAATCCATCTATTGACCGAATATATTACTAATTAGTGAGGTCATTTAACTAGCAGTTTTAAAGTGACATCTGTGATGGATATGGTTAAACTTACCTTGTCATCTGCCTCCATGTTAGTTTTCATGGATAGTATTATTCACGCACATATACAAAGGCAAAGAGCGAAATTGTATCAATTTTCAAATTGATAATTCAGAAATACTATACCACTTTTTGGACTTTTTTTTACATACGCGCCATCTACGGGATACGTACAACTTACTAGCAAGGTTCAAAATTACAAAAAGTCTACTAATTAACAGAGTTAATGTCGACAAATTTGTATGAAAATCGCACAGGGACATCCACCTTAAGTATTATAATGAGGGTTTTCGATAATTTTTCTGCCACCAGGCGGCGCTTCGTACGCCCCTGGTCTCGACAGCTGTCAGATTCATACTATTCATAGGCACCTGGGCCTAAAATATTGAAATTCTATTTTATTTGGAAGAGAATTGATTTTGTAATGGATTACGACTAATACATGGTCGTCGAACTGAAGATTGAACTCTAAAACAGGCGCTCAAAGTCACTGGTATTCAAAATAATTACTATAACTTTGTTAATTTCATGAGAATTGACTTGGAACTATTTTATTTATTTAGTTTAGGTAACAATATTACTAAAGTAATGGTTTTCAGAATAAATAAACCTATAAATATGTTGAAAATTAAATGCGCGTATTTATTTTGACAGTTCGTTATAAGGTCGGCTCAGTGCTGCCATCTCACCTCCCCATAGCGGCAGAAAAAGTATCAAAAACCCTCATTGCAAATCGCCCAGCAGCCTTGGTCTCCTTGATGAAAAACTGTTTTGACCCCATTTTGCTGACCGTTTTTCGTTCATTTCAGTGAATCCGAAATATTGCAATTTAATAGTTATTTATTATACAAGGGGGCAAAGTTGTTGTTTAACTGTCGTGCCGATATTGAGACCTGAGCTAGCGAAAGATTCCAAAATTGAGCCACGAGCGTAGCGAGTGGTTCAAAAACTGGAATCTTGAGCATTGCGAAGGTCTCAAGGCACGAGAGTTGAACAAACTTTGCCGCTAAGTGTAATACAATTTTTTTCCCCTCACTATCGCGAGGAAATATGATTACAAATCTCATCCAAATGTAAATTAACTTAAAGAAACTATTTAAAACTCAATGTCGAAACGTATCGTAGAATAGAGTTACTTATTAGTTACTTAAATATTGCCAATGGCTTACAAAGTCACATGAGAAACGACCAATTTAACATGTGAGCTCCGATTGCGCATATTTACTACGGTCATACAGATCCACTTATACTAGGCAGTAGGGGGCTATAGGAATTAGAGAAATGTCAAATTACTTTATTCACAAGTGTGTAAAAAGCGTTTTTACCCGCTCGTATTAAAGGATAAACGAGCGCTTTACGAGCTAGTGAGGGGAAAAATAATTGTTTATTTTTTATGGGGTTATTTATAGTCAAAGTTCTATGTCAGCAAGCTGTCGATCGCCCATGGTTTGAAGGAGGGGATTTCACACTGCAGCAACGAAATTCACTCATATTTATGCAAATTTCATAGAAAATTTTAACAAAGGAGTGCTATGTTACAGCAAAGCCTTCGAAGCAATTTCTCAGCATGCTTTACCATACTAAACCCTATTCTTTGTACTTTATGATTAAAACAAAAAATAAGAAAGTCAAACAAGAAATGAGTATTTTTCATCGATTTCATATCTTGCGTTATTTTTGGGACACCTTTATGAGCATTAATACCTATGTATAAGGCATTAAGTCCGCCATTTGTGCCTATTTGTATTGTATAATAAAGTTTAAATAAATAATTATTGATCGATATAAGAAATCGGTATTTACTAAGTTATAAAACATATTTTTGTAATTAGAATATGGTATCTTACTCGTACTTTGTTATTTTATTATCATCTCAAACTCTAATAAACACTTCGGGATACGTGGTAACCGTTAAACACTATAAATTTTCGAACACTATCAAAAAGCATTATAAATCAAGTTCATGAAATATATAAAACTAACACGATCGCTGTAGCGCTCGAAACGTCGGAATAGTAAATAATATGTTTTAATGTTTATTCGGGTACAAACTACTAAATTCTGAATCATAAACCCACTGATTAATTCGTGTATCAATGAAGTTGCCACTAAATTTAACACGAATACGCAAAATATACGCAACATTAGTACGTTTCCGTAGTTTTATTTTCACATTATTCACATCAACCGGTTTAAAAATATGATTAACGTTAGGTTGTATACATACTATTTGTTTACAATTTATTTATTTTATTTATTTAATAAAAGCAACTATTTTTACATGAGAAACTATTTAATGAAACATGCATTTATTCCACATTATTTATTAAACACTTACAGATTTGTAGTATGTACAATGTCAGTATAAAAGTACTTATATTAATAATTAAATCTAATTAACATAAAGTCTATACAAGTTTAGAACAATTAAATAACAATTTGAGTCTGCCTTGATGTGAATGACAAGATAAGACCTAAATTCTAATTCGTAATTTAGGAACCTTATTTTCTGCAGAAAAAAATAAAGGCTTAATTGTTTCGAGCTATATTGATTTTGTTTACGTGTGAAACATGGAGTAAAAGGTAAAAAAGGGGTTAATTTACTGCTCTGCATAAATAGACAGGTCAATTATATTGTTCGATAAAATTTGTTCCCTGTAATAATGAAGTCACTACAGCAGCTTAGCTAAACTACTGAACTTCTGGCGCTGATCAAACTTCCACAGTCGTCGTTTCCAACTTCTCAGCCGAGACCCATCACGAACTTTGGTATCGAATATGCTACTTGAGGTATTTGCATTATCATTGACATCCTGAAATGATTTCATAATAATATAAAAATAGAGTCCTCTCTTCTACGACGTCAAAGATAAGTTTGCGATTTGCACTTTAATAACCGTGCACAATTTTATTGCAAACATGTCTTGCGTCGCCAGTACTGTGGGGGCAGATTTAGAATGCCTTTCCACCAGTGGCCTATTTCACCATAATTACAAGTGTGACAATTGTAAAATATCACTTTTACTGACGTCACAGGCCTCCGTAGGCTACGGCTACCGCCTACTATCGGACGGTCCATGTGCTTATTTGCCACCAACATAAAATTATTACTGATAACGTTATTAAATCGTTAATAAACTACTTTGTATTTTCCGAGACCCGTGACAATTGTCGCAAGGTTTAGTACAATTCTCATTCAATCTTGACATGAGGTTCGGCATATGTCGGGATTTCGCTACAATTGTCATGTTTTTTGTGACAATTGTAATTTTGCTTCATAAATACTAGTTAATTACTGCTGATTTATTAAAGTTCCTGCACTACATTTTATGTTGGTGGCAAACTAACGCACGGCCCTTCCGATGTAAACGGTAACTGTAGCCTATAGACGCCCCAGATTGGAGAAACAGTAAATTTACAATTGTAGGACTTGTCAATGTGGTGAAATTGGGGCCAGTTCTATGCTATGTGGATACGTTCTTTATTTCATCAATTACACGGTCGCAGCATAATAACTATAATAAGCGTCATTTCTGCTGCATGTGCTATGCTACGACGTAAATCTGATTGGAAAGGCACTCTGCTGCTGTGATTACATTTTTTGATCTTATATTTATTGAAACTTTCACAATTATCACTCATATTTTAAAGACAAATGGGTCTTAATCGCGTAAACTTACGTTTAATTATATCCTGACGTTTCGGGAATGACGTTACATCCGTGGTCGCAGGCAGACTGGCGAGAAAATGTATAAACACCTTTGAGCTGCGCGGGTTTTTCGAACTACGTACGCGCACTTGGTCTTGATTATTCACTTCTAAACCACTAATTGGAGTTCGAGGCCAAAGAATATACGAAAATATTGCCACAACAATGAAATGTTCTTACTATAGTAAATCCTTATTTTCTAAAAACAGACATTGAGGTATCTTATTTATTGGTAATTTTAATTCTTTAATTTAAAGAAACAATATTATTTACTTATTTTCACGTAAATATGAGATATTTTAATAAAAACTTAATTATCCGCAATTATTAGTAACAAAGTTGGTATTGCGCTAGTATCACCTCAGGTGTTAATAACATTTGGTACAGCAATTTAACTACACATAAATTAAAACCCTATTTCTGCATACGTTTAGAAAATTGCAGAATAGTATATTGTAGCGTGCTTTATGTTCACATTTCGTATTCGTAAAATTCCTTTAACCTACAAATTTCTTTGGCAGTGCTATAAATCTCCATTTAAATTATCATACAGATCTAACGTTTTGTTTTCTTCCGTAGGTTGTTAACTTGGTTCAGCCATGTTTAGGCTTTTATGGGAGTGTATTCGATTTTTACTCAGGACTCAGGAGGATAAGTAATGAAGAAAACAAATAAAATACATTTCCAAATTTCTTTCCCATAATTTTAACCCGTAATAAGGCAGGGGGCTTAGTAATTTAACCATACCTACTGTCTTAATAAATATGGCACGCTGTCGTTTGTGTAATTCAACTTCTTTTTAAAATAGGCTTTGAAACGTTGGCTCTTATCGTTTTAAGTTCTTTACAAGAAAATTTAGTCATTTCTATGTTAGTTAAGAGAAAAGAAAAGTTTTTAGGTATTTACGTGTTTTTAAGAAAATCCTAGTTGAAAATGAAAATGAATTTTATTTGAAGAACAATAAGTAAATAATACATATTTGGTCGACATACCACATAACCATTACAAAATACAAAGTATATTGCACTGGATACTTGAGGTGCTCGATGGCGGTGAGGCTCGGACACCTAAACTAGGTCATCCTGTATCTCAGTTGTGACAGCCGTATGAAACAAAATGGCGTACAAACATTACGGAGGTATATAATGTTTTTATTAGGAATTATTTCAAATAAATTAATTAAATAACAAAAAGGTTGTGGATACCTGAAAATTTTATTTGACAATGACATAAGAGACATTGACAGATTTGACAATAACGCATCTGTCGTAGTTTCGCTGGCCTCGAACTCCAATTACTGGTATAGGCTGGGGTTGTCACTAGGCCTACACACAACACTCACAACATCCAATGGCTTTAAACGTTAACGTAAGTGCGGGTAGTTCGTAAAACCCGCGCAGCTCGAAGATGTTGATACATTTTCTTGCCAGTCTGCCTGCGATCACGGGTGTAACGTCATGCCCGAAACGTCAGGATTTAATTAAACGTAAGTTTACGCGATTAAGACCCTTTTGTCTTTAAAATATGATTTTTAATCCTTCTAAAACACGAATATTGAATACAGTTTTACATATTTGTCTCATGAGTACTAGTATCTTTTAATCATGAAAAATATCTGTTGTTATTTTTAAGGAACATTTTGTAGTTGTTCCATATTGACACATAGTATATCCATTTAGTTTTTATTATCCTATAAAAATACCTTTTAAAACAGTTGTTTTTATAAGTGTAGGTACCCACCTTTGTTGGTTTTGTTATTGCCACCACCTTAAACTTGCTGTACACTAGGTCTGTACAAAAAGAAATAGAACATAATATTTAAGGTCTATAATATACAGTGAATTTCATTAACCTTTTGACCGCCAAGCGAATACATTTGCAATGCCACTGACGCTGCGACATTAAAATCAACAATTTTTCAGTATATTCTTTTCATTAAAAAATAAATGACGTCTAATACTGTCATCATTTATACAGGTCATATACCGTCTTTGGCGGTCAAAGGGTTAATATTACAAGCCGTTTTTATATGCTGCAGTGCGAGAACCACCACCGTTGCAGATTGTTTTGGCTAAAAGATACCTAAAGCGTATCGAACCACTCAGAATAAACTTAAGGTTCCGTACGTATGATAACGTACGTACCTATAGGATATGTACAGTCAAAGACAAAATAAGACGTACGCAAAAATGTTCAAAAATATGTCCCAGTGCACTCTACTTCTGTGTAATAAGAACGTCGTAACATATTTATGAGCGGATTCTTTCGATACTTATTTTTGCACTTGACTGTATATCTCAGAGAAAAAAAGCGAAGGACACACAAACACGCGACACTTACGTCCTTTTGCAGAACTTGTATCGTTTCTCGGTGATAATTCAAATCTTGACCTGTTCAACACAATTCATGTTTGATAGTATTTATTCATAAAAGCTACCTATTTACAGTTAGGTACTTTTTAATATTACCGAATAACGTTTAAATATAAGTCAGTTAATAATTATTCAGGTATAATAAACATACATACGTAATACGACTTAAACGAATACCTACACAGCTACGATAGCTATATTATACACGGACAGACGGTCGGATGTTAACCACTACAGCGCCTATCACGTATGTGGCGTAGGCATTGGTGATTGGTGTTCTGAATATTTCTTGATTCAATATCCGATATTATTCCTGTACATTTACTCGTACACAGGATGTTTATTATAAATCAGTTTTTGGTGCAAATTTATACCTACCCGTGTTCATAATAAAATATCACGGTAGGCATATATGACACATTTTGTCTTATTTAGAATGGTTCGGCCTTAGGATACAGTTTAAAATATGTGTGAACTCACTTTCTCCATTAGGACCCTATCTATAATACTAATCGTTTGTTGTTGGTCTAGTGCACATTTTGACGATGTCATTGTATAAACTTAAACACATTATGGTTGCACATTATGTTGGACGCATGTTTCACTCAATAAATTGGGACTCTAGCCCACTTTAGAAACATGTCAAAATGTATTCAAGTTAGTAAGAAATCCGTTATCAATGTTCTGCAAGGTGTTATTTATAGTAAGGTGTGCCGGTAAAACTAAGTGCATGGTGTTTAATACAGTAATGTTGTTACCTTTTTTACAATATTCCATTAGGCAATTAGTTGAAAAGAACAAATTCATAAAGCATCCAAAATTACCCTGATTAAGCTTTCTATAGCACTGAAACTGAAATAGGAAAAAATAAATACATAAATACAGGGTGAAACATAAGTCGTGAACAGATATACGTTTTTCTAACTCTATAAACAACTAACAATTTTTTTGGGGGTTTATTTTCATTGCGAACGTGATTTCAGGATGTCAAGATGGAATGTAAGCCTAATTAATTCAATCATTTAAATTACCTCTTCAAATGAAAGTCATGCATAAAGTCAATTTTGTTATTTCGTGAAAAAATATAACATGTATTACATTTAACTGGTTAAATTAAACCATCATTTTTTAAATCACCTTAAAATTTTGAAAAAAAAAAACACTATACAATACAAAAAAACTTATGAGGTTGTGTTAGTTGTACGTAGAATTACAAAAATGTAAGTATTTCGGTTTTACTAATGTATCTTTTACCCTGTATAAATAAGTACCTAATCCTTTTTTCAAAGAAGTGAGGGCAAGGTCATACATAGGATATCATATCATAGTTAGGTACATACATAATAAGCAGATATTATTTACGGTTCAGTAAAATATTGTGTTGCTGTTGATATTGTGCGCTATGTTAGGTCGCTGTTATATTACTTATATACAGAAAAAATATCTAAAATTAAGTACTTAATTAAGAAACTTAGTAGGTAACCCTTTAAATACCTTATATTAAAATACACAATTATTTTTCCACACCACACGGCCACCAAGAGAGCGAATAAATTTGAAGGCTACATTTTAATTCCCTATTTGAAGTATAAAGATTTTTTAAGGCATATCAATAACAGCCCTACCTTGATGCTGTGTTTTAGAGTCTTCCGTATTGAAAGGGTTACAGGCAAGTTCTATAATTTTTAGTTTAGATTCGTTTAAGCGAGTTTTTAGTCCAGTCCCGATTATTACATTTACATACGTAATGCGGTACTCACGAGACTGAGAGTCCATTGTAGAACCACGCCCGCCACGTCTGCGGCGCGGGCGCCGAGCCGTCGATTCGCGCCTCGATGTGGCCGCATAGAGCGCGCCGGTCGTGCGAGCGGCCCGACCGCGCGTCACAAACGAGTCGCTTGCGGCATTCGCCGTCGCACGTGCCTCGGCGAGGGCTGTTCTTCCAGTAATGTCTAGAAAGATATTAATGAGATGATACAAAAAAACTGAAGTAAAAAAGCTTGCATTCAAATTACAGTCATATTCGATGCGTATCGCAAAAATGATAAGGTAATCGTCACTGCAACTCCATTCCAAAGTCATGCAGAAAGCGACCAACTTCGATTTTAGGACAATGCAGAAAGTAACCAAACTTTAAGTTAAAGCTTAAGTCAGATTGACAAAAAATAGTAGTTGATCGCTTTCTGCATGACTATGGTCTGGCAGTCTAAGCGACGAGCGCTTGGATAATATTAAGACTGGATAAAAAGAGAAAGAACAACTCAAGAACAGCTGTATAACTGCATGGGTGAAGTTTAACATAAACCGGGGTTTCTTGACTGAATGACTGACTGGTCTGCTGAGAAGATAAGCCAATCGCCCTTGGTTATCTATGCGGTCAACACCAAAGTAAAAATGATAAAGTAATCGTCACTGCAACCCCGTGTGGCAGTCTAAGCGACGAACGCTTGGATAATATTAAGTCTGGATAAAAAGAGAAAGAACAACTCAAGAACAGCTGTATAACTGCATGGGTGATGTTTAACATAAACCGGGGTTTCTTGACTGGACTGCTGAGAAGATAAGCCAATCGCCCTTGTTTATCTATGCGGTCAACACCAAATGATCGATTTAGAAGAATTACCCACGGCAGAGAAAGAAATATAATAAACATTACTTGTAATATAAGTTAAAGACGTCCTCTTTAGCTGTCATGTCGTCAATGAACTTGTCCCAGTCCTGTGGCCGTAGGGCGTTCATTGTGTACGCCGACCGCGCTGAGTAGAGCTTATACCAAATTGGGTAGCCGAACAAGTTGGCCTCCTTCAAATTCATAATCCATGTCTCGTGGTCCACAACTAACTGAAAAATAATCAAAATTAGGAAAATAAAGTTGGTAGATAAAACTTGCTTTCAAATCACTATGTAAAAAATATGTACAGTCAACCAAAAATGTGGTTTACTACTTTTCGACCTTTCGTGGTAATAAAGTCGAAAAGTGGTAGTCCACATTTTTTGTTGACTATAATTCGTCGATTGTAATATGAATTAATGTAACCACCAAAATGACGAAATTAAGTTAAGTATACCGTTCGACTGCAAATTTCCTGCTCTATCGAACGGTGTATATAAAATATTGATATCTAGAAAAAAATGTCGAATACGTTAACAAAAACTTTGCCATTTTATTAGGTTTCTACGTTTTTTATTAACGTATGTAAAGGTTTCCAAAAATCATAGACAATATTTTAACGTAAGTACGAATTTGTAAGTACAAAACATGTCTTTCCTAATGCACTCACCATATTTTTATAAACGTCACTGCTGTAAGCGCCGTCTGCATTGTATGGCTCATAAGCAATTCTGTTTCAATTTGTGAGTTACACTAAATTCGGAAATCCACTTTTGATGATTTTCATTGATTTGTTAACGTATCTCCAAATTTTTTTGAAAATGTTTAACGTAAGCACCAGCCATTTCCTGAACTATAAGTGTGGTCGCAGTTAGTAACTGTCTATCAAATAGACCTCTCAAAAATAAAACAAACAAGATAAACATCATTTCAATAGGATAATTAACTAAAAAGATACAACATACTTTATAAATGTCCATTACGTTTTTTGGCTCTCCTGAAAAGTCGTCATTTGGTGGTTACATTAATTCATATTACAACTGACGATATGTGATTCAGGTATCGCGATCATAATGGCATCCAAGGAATCGATATATCGCTAAGAAAAAGTTGTATTACCGTATTCACTTATTATATCATAAGATCATAACATTCATAACATAACAACAAAAAAGTACACCATCTTGGCGCTTCTTATCATGTGTTACCCACTTATGTCAGAATCAGTAATAGTTAATTAGACATACCCGAGTAGTTGCGTCATGATCACCATCGACATAATATATCCGATATCCAAGATTTAAATCATAGTAAGGCGATACTGACGGGCCCACATAAGCTATACTCGTTGCTCTGCCTGCCAACAAATACATAAATTATGTAGATAAAGATTTAATGAAAGAAAGAAGAAGAATAAGTGACAGAAGGTTTCGTTTCGACACTTCCAAAAATTTTTTTCTATATTCACCTAGGTCGTTTGGATCGTAAAACACTTCAAATTCATCAAAATGCGTGTGCCCGAAGAATTGCGCAGTAATAGTAGATTCGTAACGGTTGATAATGGCGTAGTAGTTTCTGCTCCACACTTTTAGGCAGTCAGAGTGACCGGGCGGTATGTGGCCGATTATGTGAACTTTCTCCCCGCTGAACTCTGCTGACTGCAGCTCGTAAATTAGCCATTGAAGCTCGGTCGCCGGATCTGTACTGTTGAGTAACAGCCACCTAAAATTAGGAAAGAATAATCTGTCACTTTACTTAAATATTGGGAAGTTTGTTTCATGAAACATAAAATTAATAATAATACATGAGATATGTATAAATGACACTCTTGTGCTTAATGAGATGTTATTATTTACCACTACGCACAGCTTTATTCGGGCAGAATCAATTCAGATGTAGTGATATAAGTTTTACATATTATTATATTATGTACATATCATATGTGCATATATATATGAAAATCAAATATTAAATTTATTCGTGACGATTTGATGCAATCTGATTGTATCTAGGTAACTATGTAACCTGTGAACCTAACTACATATTATATAAGTATTAGCAATTGATGTCGCTGGGAAAGGAAATGTTACGACTGATGCAAGCTGATTAATTGTCGTAAAGAGCATAGATTCACTTTTATGGCAACAGAGCTGGAGCTCTAAGCCTAGAGCTCCTATACAACTAATAAAGGGGCAAATACGGGTCCCCTTTAATATGCCTAATATTAATAGTCCTAATATGAATTCGTATAACGGATTTGGCATAAATAATTAAGCATAATATTGAATAGGCAAAATAATAATATTCCATAATGCTTAATACGCATATTACTGATTATGCATAATTGAAATATGCATAACATTATTAAATATAACTTTATTCATCCTAATGTGGATTAGCATAAACTTAGAAATCAAGCGAATGAGACAGATCAGGGTAAAACCAAAAAAGTAAGCTTAAGTTCAAAAGACTAATAAGCGGGAGCGACGAAGCGAAGTTGAAGCCTAGCTTTCGTCGATATCTCCTACACATCCTAATGAACACGTCAGATACAATCAATCAAACAAAACATTAGGTATTTAAGTAATAATCAATTTGTAAAAAATCACATCTTGGTAGGCGCATGAGGCGCACGTACAGAGTGCGTACCTATTTAATACGGGTGTATATTTTAATGATGCTTAAAATAGGATCTAGGGAAGCTATTTACCTATACCATGATATCTACAATCACAAAACGATAACTGTATCCCGTATAAAATACACACGCCGTATTTATGAACATTATAAATTTGCTAGAGTAAAAATGTGTGTAATAATTAAAATAATCAATATTTATTATAAAAATATAAGTAGGTATACATGTATGTCAGTCAATAAAATATGTCAAGACGTTTACGTCTTAACTTTTATACCTACGCACAACGCACAAGTAAAAAAAAAAGTCTAAACTAGTTTTAAATTGGAAGCAATATATAGTATATAATAATATTATTAATACGTACTAATCGACAGTAACTTGGCAAACATATTAGGTATATAGTATCGGTTTCGCTACGCAATTTATGAATGGTCATTATTATTTTATCTATTATATTTTATACCTTTCATTAAGTATACGTATTAGTATTATGCTTATACTAATTATTCCAAATCATCGTTATGATAGTTTACGTTATACGTAAATACATTATGCGTAATCGTTTATGCGAAATTATGCTTATGCCACTTAAATAGTATGCTTAACAACGCTATGCCAATTAGAAGTATGCGTAATAAATTATGCGAATTAATATAGACTCATACAGCTTCGCCTGAACAAAAAGCTAATATGTCCATGCATATCCTAATTAGCTAATATGTCCATAAAAACTTATATTTTTCTATGTGAGCCTTGAATTTCAGTGTCCCTCTTTTTTCATTTGTAGTCCACAGGTTCTAAGATATTACTACTTACTTATTGAAATTATAAGTTTTTTAATAAGGATTTTGACATAAAATATCTTGTTTCATATAATATATGTAAAAAAAAATTTAAAATATAATAAACTAAATTAACCGTACAATTGGCAATGGCAAAAATACTGGACGTTCAAGCCCAATACCTATTCACTGCATAGTTGGCAACGTGCAACATACTTGACATATGATTTCTGAAAAACTATCCATAAGCGATTTTTTTATTAATTTTCTGTCACTTAAAATCATATAAATAGGCATAAAAACTATAGTTATATGTATTTTTTAAAAAAAAGTGTCGTTGTCGATTTAAGGGTTAAGACACCTATTCAATTATTCCCCACATTAAAGGATTACACTAAATAAAAAAAATCATCCCCACTTCATCAGTTGGGGAGGTACCCGAAAAATATAATTTTCGTTAGTTTTTATTTTACCACTTTGTTGGCATGATTAATATGCACACCTGTACCAAATTGCAGATTTGTAGTACCAACGGCCACTGAGCTATGCTGCGGACAGACGGACATGGCGAAATTATAAGGGTTTCGTTTTTGCCATTTTGGCTACGGAACCCTAAAAACCAACAGGTGGCTTCTGGTTCTTAAGAATAATGTACCTAACTATCGAAATGTCCACAGGAAAGACGCCCGTTTTCGCGAACGCTGTATGACCCAAACAAACGTAACAGTTTGGCGAGTATTATATTTAATTGTACTGTTGTGTTTTCCTTGTTTTGCAAATAAAAATAAATGTACCTCCTATTTTCTCTTAAAGGATGAATTATAGGATCTGAGCACATACCAATTTTTGTTGTTGCAATAGTTCATGTTAAGCGATATGATGCGGAAGCCAGGTCGCACGAGGACAGAGTAGAAAGCCCCGCGGCGCACCGTGTGGGAGACCCCTGCGGGCAGCCACCGTCGCCACTGGGCGTCCAGCTCGTCGTACAACCAGGCTATGTTGGACTCCGGAGACGAAATGTATGGCGGTGGGAAACTGGAAACAATATCGATGTGCACCGTTTTATCCTCCTAAGACCCGGGCCTTTTAAAATATTTTTAGTCAGAAAGACCGAGGTGGCTTTTTAAAGAACAAAAAATGGCGACCATTGTTAAGTCCTGACGTCATGGAATTAATGTTTACATTGTGATCGAACGGCCTTTAAAATTTTATTACCCAGGACTTAATGATGAACGCCATTTTGTTCTTTTAGAAGGCACTTGGGACTTAGGAGGTTAAACAGGGTGTAAGTCTAATACGGGCGAAGCTCTTAACGGGTGTTAGTTTACGACATAATAAGTACATTCAAATAACTTTTACTTATAATAAGAGCAACAAAATTTTCCATACAAAATAATTCGGCGTGCAATGTAGAGCAACATACGCGAGTTAAACTCTCGTTGACAGCTAATTTCAAAAGCAGATGACATAACTGCCATATTCAACAATAACAAATGTTCGTACCTACATTGCTGCTCCGATAATATTAAAAAAAATCTGTGGGGTCATAATTAAGAGTAACTTTAAAAAAAACCTTGTAATCCATGATTACACTAATAAATCACATGCTTGGTTTAATTGATCGCCCGTATTAGATTTACACACTGTATATGTATAAATACATAACCGTATTCGGTTGTCTCTAAAACCATGTTAACGGTTTTGAACCTTGTGCATTGATCATACGTTCTGAAATGTGTACATATTTTTAGACGGGCCTGTACATAGGGACAACGAAGATCGCTCTAATCAGTTCAGAGGATATCGCAATTACGTAGAAGATCAATGAAATACCTAATAAATGTAATCATATTCGCATTGAGTTTTTCGTTAACTAAAATGTGTAAAGGTGATAGCATGCATTGAGTTGATCAGCATAAACTTTTACGTTGATAAACTCATTTCTCCAATATTTTCTACAGAGTTGAAGTGGTTTTATATAAAATCAATTTAAAAACATCAACCTTAATCATGCATATACCTACCTACGGTCATGTTGATCGTACTGATTGAAACGACCTCGGACATTACAACAGCTCAACGGAACGTGTAATGAACTTGTACGCCAATGGATCCATTTTATTCGTACCTGTTTACTGGAGATGACTCGTGATTGCCAAGGGCAGGAAAAATAGGCACCCCAGGGAACATGTCAGACATCTGGGCTACAGTCTCCTGGAGAACTTTGAGGTTTTCTTCCTTCGTCTGGTTCCAGACGTCGTGAGGAGGCAAGTCTCCAGTCCATAGAATGTAGTCGATGTCCTGAAAATAGTAGAAATAATAATTAAAACCATAGATAGAGCCATATGATCACACGGCTTTGAGCACTCATCCAGAGTCAATAAAATATCAATTACAAAATTACATCACCGGCCTACTGGTATTTCAGTCCAGTGCTTGACGGAGGTATACGTCCTATTATCTATCTATTATGTATGGGTGCATTATGAGGTAATGCCCAATTGCCCATGCCACGCTGGGCAATCGGGTTGGCGATCGCAGTAGCGTGTCCACTATGATGACGATCCTCAATCTTGATTAAATGAATGGTCACCGAAATTTCAATCTCTTAGTCGATTCTTATAACACTCACAGGAAGAGGGGGAGTGGCAAATGTATTTTCCCCTCACTAGCTCGTAAAGCGCTCGTTTATCGTTTAATACGAGCGGGTAAAAACGCTTTTTACACACTTGTGAATAAAGTAATTTGACATTGCTCTAATTCCTATAGCCCCCTACTGCCTAGTATAAGTGGATCTGTATGACCGTAGTAAACATGCGAAATCGGAGCTCACATGTTAAATTGGTCGTTCTCATGGGTGACTTTGTAAGCCATTGGCTATATTTAATTTCCAGAAGTAACTCTTTTCTACGATACGTTTCGACATTAAGTTTTAAATGGTTTCTTTAAGTTAATTTACATTTGGATGAGATTTGTAATCATATTTCCTCGCGATAGTGAGGGGAAAAAAGTTGTATTACACTTGGCGGCAAAGTTTGTTCAACTCTCGTGCCTTGAGACCTTCGCAATGCTCAAGATTCCAGTTTTTGACCCACTCGCTACGCTCGTGGCTCAATTTTGGAATCTTTCGCTAGCTCAATGAGTCCGCATGCAAAATTGGCCAATGAGACCGCATGACAGTGTTTCGAATTTTGAATTTGAAGAATGTAATTGGTCAATTTTGCACATCTCCGCTCCTCTCCGCCTCAGTGGAGCCGCACCCTATAAAATATACTTTACTACTAACCTAGCCAAAAATCTACTTTACTGTCGAATTCAAGAAAAAACTCAAAATAATCACCGTATGCGTATCAGCGATGTGTTTCAACATGTGGTCAATGGTCCTTTTCGGTGTGTCGCACTTGCGGTAGTCGCCCCAGCGGCCGGCGCCGCCCCCGGGCGTCACCGCAGGCCCGTTGGACGCGCGGCAACACAACGGCTCGTTGCATTCTGCGTTTGCACCTGCACGTGGGAATTTGGTAATTTTGGTAATTTATTCAAACGTAAGCACATGTTTACAATTTTCAAGCGTTATCCAGTGGGCTCCAAACTAGGCTGATCTTGGGACCCACCCATATTTATTAATATAATAATATTGGACGAATGCTGTATTAATTTAGATTAGTTGTTTTCATTTCATGTTATTTGATGTGGCAATAAAATACCCACTCATCTACTAGAGCAATACACAAAAGCTTCATATTCATAAGTCACCAATAAGGACGTAGCAATCTAGCAATAGAAATTAGAGTAGGTACCGATGCATAATATAAATATAATATGTTTAATTTTATATTGCGGCGCCCTCTCGTCATTTATGGTCATTGACTGAATTTGGAACTTGTTGGTAATAATCTCTAATTATAACTGTTCGCACTTCTAGTGGAGAAGTCAGACTGAACAAGCCCTATTCATTTATATCGCCATTATACTTTGAAGATTTCCTCGAAATTTATTTCAACTAAACAACGCTAATTTTAACTCTGTAGGTACTAAAACACGCGTGTTCGCGTTCTCTTTTCTTAATCCATATAAGGCTTCAGACCGAATTCCTTTATTTTTTTTATGCGTAAGACGTACCGGCCCTGCCTTACCGTTACATCTATTCTAATTCCATTTACTTAGCCATTCAGGGGCGTAGCTAGGGTAAAAGGCGCCCGGGGCAGGCGCCAAATTTGCGCCCCCCCCCCTTAACTGAACTTAAAGGGTTCCTAGTTAGTACTTTTTTTTTCCTGCCTAGTAGGTTGAATATTGGAAAAAATTACGTAATCCTAAAAGTGAGCCATTTATGATTTCCGTGAAATGGCTCACTTTTAGGATTAAGTAATTTTTTCCAAAATTCAACCGACTAGGCAGGATCAAAAAGTTGATTTTCAACCGACTTCAAAAACGGTGGAGGTTCTCAATTCGAATGTGTATATGTAGGCATACCGTGTACTGTACTACATTCTAACAGCAGTGATTTTACCTATATAAAACTAACGTGAAAGATTGATAAGAAAACTAATTTAGAAATCAGTAGTTTGTGTACAATGTAAGTACATCATTAAATGTCTTGTTAGAATGTACAATATGCCTATATACACTTAGGTGCAAATGTGTCCCAATGTTACTATTTCAATTAAATGTCAAAAATTTGATGATAATTAAAATATTTCAAGAATACTTACAGTGGTATCGTTCATGACTTAATTATCTTCCAAACAGACTAACAAATTGGCTACATAATAATACAGATTGTCGTAGATATTTTGACACAAAAACATTAAAATTTAACCCTTTTTATTTTTCGCCTCATACGAAAAATCTATACTACCTGTAAAACAAAGTTTCAACTTTTCGATTCCTTTTATTTCCTTCTTTTTTTAAACAAGTGATATTAATATTTTCTGTACAGATGGGCCTTAGTTAATAGAATACGGACTAATAATTAAAAAAACTATCTCGGGCCATTCTCAGTGTGGGGTTACGTAGTTATTAAAAAACGGCTGAGCAGATTATGTTCGAAATAGTTTTATTTTAAAGTATTCTATAAGCACAGTGATTTATATTTTTTGGACCTACGGATCAAAAGTTAGAAGGGGGGAGGACACAAGTTTTTTTTCTTCTTGAGCGATTATCTCCGAAAACATTGACTTTAGAAAAAAAACATTCTTTCAAGATCCTTATTCTTTTTAAGAGACCTATTCAATGATAACTATACAATTACAGCAAATAAAAAAAACATTTCCACCTCACCAATTGGGGACGTACCCGAAAAATTTTTGTTTTCTACTTTTTATTGTACTTTTTGTTGGAATGATTAATACGTACGTATACCTGTACCAAATTGCAGATTTGTAGTATTAACGGCCACTGAACTATGCTGCGGACGGACGGATATGGCGAAACTATAAGGGTACCGCGTTTTTGACATTTTGGCTACGGAATCCTGAAAACGTTATTTTCTGAAAACCGTATAAGCGACGTACGTCAGAAACTGTCAAACATAAGAAGCTGAAACTTGGTAAAAATATCTATCTAGAAGCCATTAGGGGTGCTTACCATAAAAAAATTCATCCCCTACAATCAAAGGTCGCATATGTATGAAAGTACGAATATAGCCTTTGTTCGAAGCTAATAAGTACTACATTTCCATACTTTTGGTAGGTACTAAAAATTCTGCTAATAAGGTATTACGCGGTTAAGAGAAAAAAATCTAAAGAAAACGACAAAAAATACAGCACCTACGGACTTTCTGAAATAAAGTTTTAAAATTGACCTTTCTGTAAACATTTTTGATTTATTTATGTGTAAATTATGCATAAGGAAATAAAAAAAATTGGCTGGTTTGAAGCGCCCCCCCCCCCCCATAAAATGCGCCCGTGGAATATGTACCAATCTAGCATTTTTTTAAATTACGCATAAAGATTTTCTTTATGTTTTCATTGATTATGCACAAGGAAATAAAAAATGTTGGCCGATTTGGGCCCACCCTGATTTGTCGCGGGCGCCAAAGGGTGGGAATATTTTATGTACCTTTCTAAAATGTATGCATACCTACAGATTTTCTTCATATGTAAATTATGCACAAGGAAATCAAAATATTTTGCCGATTTGGCGCCTCTTTTAATTTGACGCCCGGGGAAAATGTACACGTCTAGCATTTTATGATTTTTAATTTTTCTTATGTATAAATTATGCAAAAGTATATCAAAAATTTTGGCCGATTTGACGCCCCCTCTGATTTGGCGCCCGGGGCACGTGCCCCCCCTGCCCCCCCCTAGCTACGCCACTGTAGCCATTCGCCCACTACCTTGTAAATATTCAGAGGATGCTGCAAAAACGCTTGGTCTTAGGTCAACGACTCTTAATGGCATTTTTAGGTGAGTCACATGTCTACTTTATTATTTATGTAATAAAAATGAATACGTGTATACGCCTATTATAAATAACAGTGATTCGTGATGATTAAATCTTAATCGACTGACATTATCTTACTGGTCTGAATAATGCCATGCGATTTCAGCCTTTTCAGCCTAACAAAGATCTAAGTACATTTCTTTTAGTATTAGTAAATACTTTACCTTCTGCGTAATATGGATCGAAATGAGTATCGGAGATCTGAAGAACTTTGAAAGAAGGAGCCTTCTCTACCGGGACTTCCAGGACTGCTGCGGCTGGCTTAGGCACCGGGGGAAAGGCGACTTCCCACTCATGGTAAGGATTGTACACGTCTCCGCAGGCGTCGCCTATGACGAAACTACATATCTCGTCCGGTCCTATAGTTATACGCTTCAACACGTACACCACTTCACTCTGAAAGTGAGAAAAGAAATGTGCTAGCTAATCTTATGGTCAGTTAACCGCATACTACACGCACCAAATACAAAGTTATGTAAGTATTTGTGTTCGTGGTTAGATGTTAAAGTTGAATAAATAGAAACTTTATCTTACCCCGAATAGTCTTGTTATGCCCTCACATACTCGTGCAGACTGTATTTTCAGAGAGACGCAGAATTGATATATCATTTTATTGATCTCTTCATTACTTTTGCCAGCTCGTATGTAGTGTTGGAGTAGACCCGCGCCCGCTTTACACGCGGTGCACGATACTTTGGACATAACTGAGTGTTCTACTTCGTAATAAACTTGCTTTAAATTAAGCAATTTTAAGGCTTTTTCTACGAAAAGTGGCAAGTTCGAGCTTTTGTCGCTGTCCCATAAAAGTCGAGAGTAATTTCTTTTTAGGGCAGCCATGTGTGCAATTAGTTCTGTCTCGTTCGCTGAAGGTGGCAGCTTGTGCTCGAAGTTAGATGGCATGAAGAACAGCTCCTGGTTGCGTGGTTCGGTCGTCCAGTTCCAATTGTCCATCGGTGGCGACCATTTTATCACTGGTTTTTTGTTCCATTGTTGATCAAGAAATATAGGGTTACCTGAAATAATATAAATACATATACAAATGTAGATTTAATAGATTCACACATAATGTAGCCCGCGTTTACGTCATATGTCTCAACCTTGGTAACAGTTAAATCAGGAAAAATACTCATAAAAACGCGGACGTATGCAGCCCTAGTTATATTTTACTTGATTTCAAGGATAGAGAGTAAGTAAACCTAATTTAGCTCGTAGTTAAACCTAATTTGTTTAACTACGAGCATGCAATGCCATAACCCTAACTCTTGATCATTTACAGACCCACATAACCAGACTGCAAGAATGTAAATATATATATAGGTACGCAAATGCACCAATAAAACGACTAACTTAAATAGTTAGTCATTCTTGTTATTTTTTGAGCTACATCGCGAATATTGTGAGTATTGTGACATATCCATTTCAACTTTCGCAGTTAACGAAAGTGGTTTGACATCTGTGTCCGGTCACCACATTTTTTAAAAAAGGTATAGTCAACAAAATATGTGGTCTACCACTTTTCGACTTTATTACACAATAGAGGCAAAAAGTGGTAGACCGCATATTTTGTTTACTGTACATAACGTCATTAATTCTATAAAAATTGTGTATCATTTAAAGTTAAAAGTTGTGTATTATTATTTTACTACACACAAGTCATTTGATGCCTAATTTATAATTAACTATGTAATTTTTTTTTGTACATGATACGACATAGGACCTTTCAAAACGCATATTGCGTGAGTGAAAACATCGATTTCTTATTACAAATAACGATATGATCAATATCATGCACGGTTTGTGAAAATTGGATTGGTATATTATTCTCGTTTTTATTAACGTTCGCATATTATACGCGAGCTTTCACACAGGGGTTGATTGTCTATTGCATAATTTTAACATTAAATTTGAAGATAGGAACTATGATATGTTAATCACCAGTATCAAACTATCCCTCAACCATCTTTTTCATCGATATAGCGGGAAACTGGACGTAGTCAGGAAAGAGAAGAGTCGCGAATAAATGATTAGCTCCTAAGTACATGCCTCTTTACTTTACACATACCTATTACAGATTAATAAAAAAACGTAAATTTAATTACCTAATA
Source organism: Thaumatotibia leucotreta (assembly GCA_025490895.1). NCBI lineage: Eukaryota > Metazoa > Arthropoda > Insecta > Lepidoptera > Tortricidae > Thaumatotibia > Thaumatotibia leucotreta. The sequence goes on from JALPQI010003045.1 coordinate 66,692, forward strand.
CAAAAGTAATATAAACCGATGAAAGTAGTATCAACTGTAGCGGAAGCCATGGTATTCTGATAATCATCACTGTAGGTGAAGAAGGAAGTTATCTGAAACAAAACAAAAAGTCCTAAATTAATAATGAACTATTTTTTGTAACAAACTTAAATAATAATAAATAACTAATAATAATGTGTTTACATTTTGTATTGTTTTTGTATGTTGTATTGTATTTTACTTTTATAACCATATTATAACAACCTAGCCTAAGAAAATATTTGAATAAATATTATAATAACCTAAATAAAGTAGGTAGTAGTCGTGAGATGGCCCTTATATTCTTTTTGAGTGTTGAGTGACTTTTAGTTTAATTTCGGAAAAAAGCTATCGTTCTAGCTTAGCTTTGTCATAGGTAACCTTCTAATAGAGGCAATCGATTCCACGTATTGCATATTCATATAGCTCTCTGATTTTAAGCCGGCTCTGTATTTCACAAGACTAGATAACATAAGATCCAATATGAAAGAAGGTAGGCAATAGTTTTATGCTGTTTTTTATTCGACTCTACAGTCTACACTAATAACTTTCCTGCAGCGCTTGCCGTGAAACTAGTAAAAACCTAATTTTATTTCGTGAGTTCGTAATTGTCGTAAAAAAAATCTATAATAGGCCGACTTTTATGGATAAATCCATAAATACTTGGAACGAAATGACATTAGTAATAGTTATTGGTATAAAATAATTCTGTAGTAAAAGTCGACTTTCGGAAAATGTAGTGAAAGTGGGTCAACGGACGAACAGCCTATTAAACGAGGCCTTACATAATTCATAGCATTCATTGTTGTACGCAATAAAAGTTGAAGATTGACCTGGGATCAATATTTCCGGCAAGCTTTCATACGACTCTGGGCACGCGCGTCGTAAACAGGGCTTATGTAATTTGAGTCATAAGTCACAACATATCTCACATGAGCGTGACCCTGCGTTACCCACTTTCTTCATCTTTAAATGTAAGCCATTTAAATAAAAAATATTGTAACATAAAACGCTAAAAATCTTTTTAGGCTTAACTTAGTCAAAGAAGTTTCATATCATGAAATTCATGAATATCATGATTAGCTCCGTATTAAGCGTCATATAGGTCATGTCATGGTATCTATTCATTGCTATAAATACGAGGTACTTACATAGATGATACATAGGTGCTAATAAATACATTTTTTTTCCAGGGGTCATTAAAAAAATACTCGTATTAGCCTATTTTCTTTAAATCATTTATTATATACCTATCTCTATGCCGAATTTCGTTTTTCAATTAAACAAAAGATATTTTACCGCACGGATTTTATGGAATGTATCTCAACTTTTTCATGTCTTATAAAAACTTATTATAGTTTAATAATACCATCCACTCGTTACAGTTCAGATCTTGAAGCGGAGTAAAAAGCTTCCTCTTACCTGTTAAGTTAAGTCATTGTTATGGATTACTTAGTAGGCACATAGATACATCCTAAGTAAATAAAAAATTGAAGTTTGGTCATCAGCTAAATCAAAAAAAACTTAAGCCACATGTAAGAAAGCTATGATACTTCTTTAAATGAGTTTTTTTTGTTGTCAAAGTGAACGGTCGCAAGCGTCTTTGCGGCGGTCGAACAATATTGGTTCTGCTGTCCGCCTTATACACGCAGGCGGGGTACAGTTGTCATTTCAGAAAAAAATGGAAAACAATGACGATTCGCGATACGTGTGTGAGTCAGCGGATTTTACAGCCTGTACGCGGACGTGGAGGTCGGCACTTTCTCCGCGCTTCATTGACTCGCTTCAAAGAAAGTGACGGTTGTATCGCACATTCGCACGCGGTGAGTCTGCCTATTGACACATTGTTACCGTGGTAAAATAATCCGATGTAAGCAGTCACTCGTAAACTCTTCATCCTTATCCAATACGTAACGGAAACGATATCGCGCCCGCTCACCGAGGGCGATGAAGCGGTGTATCGGAAATATTTACTACGCCTTGGTAACTTAAGGGGCAATAGGAAGGATTATTTTTCCCATTCGAGTTCTCTCAAGTCTCAACTGTGTGTCTCTATGTTTTGCTTTAGAACGGTGATTTATATCTCGAATATCTGTATCGGACAGTTTTGTTAGGTAATGTTAGAGCCAGTAAAATATTGCATAAAACAAAGGGTGAAAACTCAGAATATTTATTTACTACCTAATCAGTATAAAATAAAATAAATATTTCTAAGAGTTTCGTTTTTGATGGGATAACATTCGATTAGATACACAGATAAAATATAGGGAAGATTCCGTGTATTAAGACATACCTGAACAAACTATTGTCATCCTTTACCATCTCAGTATGTATTCCATAAGGAAAAAGAGACAAACAAGGTAGTTCTACTCGGGCGTGAATTATATCACCGACTCCATTTTCTTAATTTTTCTTGAACAATGCTACCAACCTGACTAGATAAAATGTCATTACTATTAGTGTTGTCCAGTCTTCATCGTATGCTTTTATCGGCAATAATAATATTTTTACCAAATTAGGTAGCGATGAACAGTGCGAATAAACCTTATTTCCTACCCAGAATCACGATCTTCTGCGATCCTTAATATGTCATGATTTCTAAATCTACACTTTAGGATAAAAATAAAATCACAAAATTAATGAAATATTTTCTTTAATTAAAATGTCAAATGTCATAAGAAGTGTTCTGTCTAAAACGTATGCCACTAGTTGGCGCCACTTAGCGGTAAGGTCCCGCTAAGAAACACAATTACCTAGCCTCAAAGAACAACTAACTAGAAGAAGGTCATTTTATTTTTTTACATAATTTTATTAACTTGTACAAATCATTTAAACACGAAACTATAGGCGCTCTGAGAATTTAGACAAGTTTCTGGACCTGACGCCTCAGTGCTGCCGCCCTGATGAACGGCATTTCAGAAAACCCTCATTATAACATGTTTTACGGAACTTATCATCCCTTAAAGCATACCTAACAATTTTCGTATGATGGCTTCTTTATAATTAATCAGTCTACACAAGTATCACATGAGTGTCATTATTAAACTAAACTTACTTTACTTTCTGGTTGACATGACATTGGATGATTACCAAATATGGTGGGTACTACGTCAGAATGTAATCACTTATGGGTACGCCCTTGCCTGAAACAACAGCTTAAAAATGTGCGGAGCATATTTTTGAATACTTTTTAGGGCACCAGTCGTCTGCCTTTTTGATATTTTTGACCCATATTAGCCTTTGTTCAGTGTCCTGTGGAAACCTGTTGGAAATTAAAAACATCGATTCATTTTCTGAGTTGGCTATCAATAGATTTATCGATATCACGATCGATCGCTTAAGTACAACACTATGCAATACAAATATTTGAATCCCACTATTTATAATTACATTACGAATGCAAATACGAATGGTTAATTCACAAAGCTACACACATGTATCCGGCAACAAATATTGAATAAGATTTTCAGTTACTTTTACCTTAATAAGGTTCGAAATTTTAAAATTCAAGTCAAAACTAAATTACCGGTGAAACGTAATGTCTTTATTTTGTTCATTCAGGTAACCCTGGCGGTTTTTACACCATGGAACCACACAAGTCATCACTTTTATCACATTCCGTGCACTTATCGAACAGAAATATACATGAAAAGCTTTATTTTAATCACTTTTACTATTTGCGGTTTAGGTGCACTAGTATAGCCAAACAAAGATCGTTGACAGGCATTGCTGGCGTCACCCACAGATATAATAGACTCGGTCTATTAAATTAATAAGTCTATGATTAGATAGGTACCTATTTTTTTTTTACGTTTGTGGTGACAACGCATAGCAGATTGCCATGCCAACGACAGCATTGTAGCATGCAGCAGATATATTCTCAGTTCTGAAAATCAGACCCCTTTCCCCTTAACAGTTACAACTTAACTATGTATAGTATGTATGATCAAATCAAATTTCTCGAGTTAGTAATAATAACGTAGTTGATTTATTCGTGAACAGTATTTATTACAGAAAGCTTTACGGCAGAGATTATTTTAGTAAGTATTTGAATAACATTCAACAAAAACACATTCACACATAAGTGACAATTTTTTTTATTATTTATTATGTTCTGTTTTATGCCCTAAAAAAGCCTATTCATCCATAATGTAGGTATTATACTTTCCATAGATCTGACCGGACCTGGATTTAGTGCTTTCCAAGAGTACATATGACTTATGTACGTCAATGAGGATGTGATTGAATGTTATTGTTATGTGTGCTTTTAATTATTGATACATGAGTAGTTCCGTAGATTCCTGGTGAGTTTATGTAGCTTTATTACACTTTTTTTCGTATTATATCATATACCAGTTCATCGTTTATTTAATTACTTTTATCATAAAGTCCTCATTGTTAATATTTGATAGTTATAAATATTTTAATATGTTACCTCTTTAGAACCTATAGAGTCAGTCAAAAATGTGAATAGTTAACTACATGATACTATTTATTTGTACATAAATATAATCTACTTAGATACTTATATCTTGCTCCCAGTAAATACTTACCTTATTTTATGTGTGATTCATTCGAATAATCTCGTTTTGTAACATAAAAATACATAATTACGCGAGGACAGGTATTTTTTCTCGAAGAAACTAAAGACATCAACGCACAGTCGAACATCATCTAAAGCTGGGATTGCAAGTCGTTAATAAGTGATTATGATTAGCGGGTAAATACGTATCACTATTCTTTATTTATTACCAGGCACAAGAGCTCTGATAGCACAATCTGACTAAAGCAATGTATAGTAGAGTCATTATTAACATAAAATTTTAAATAATGTACTTGCTAATCGTCATTCATTAATTTGGCCCACTAATTTTTGGAAACATCTTGACTAATACTTGTAATCTCCTGCTTAAAAAATAATTTGAAATATACAAATTAATTGTTGTTGTGTTGTTCGCTATGCGGAAATTATAAAGTCATGAAATGAATGGTAACTTAATTATTTTCCACGTCTCTTCTCTTTCCACACAGAGTCAAGACACGTGAAATTGTACTTCATAATATGTACCTATTGTAACTCAAATCGTTTGTTTAACTAAACATGTAGCAACCCAGAAATATTCCCGACATTACCCTTTGAAGAATGATGAGAAGTATGAATATAATTAAACAGTGAATACTAACATCGATTCCATCCATAGGTGGCTTTATTTCGCTAGGCGCTACGTTTTCAATATAGGTGATCGTGCTACGAGAAGTCCGATGCCAATTAATTACTGTTAATGATGAAACTGGGGCCCTATTCGACTTTCCAAATGTCAGTTTTAACTATTTGAAATACCTACTATCGGACTAAATCGCACAGGCATTAAACACATGTATTACTGTGAAGGCTGGTACAGACTCTCTCTGTAAGCGTACACGATTAAGTGTCCAATTGGTTAAAATATGAGTGAAAATAGTGAAAGTTTAAATCAATTAAATTTGTGACTTATCCTGTGTCTTTGACAAGGTCCAATATGGCCCATCATTTGTATAGGTATAAATTATCTACTGCTACTTGTGCTCAATAACATAAAACCATACACAACATAACATAATAGTGTTTACAATAGTTAGGGTCAAGCAAGGTTACAATACGAGCTCTAAAGCCGCAATCGCATTGAATTTAAACTAGAATTTGCCCTAGTGACCTAGTCGTTGAATACAAAACTTTGTTATATCAGTGTTTTTTTCCCTAGGTAACTAGGTAACTCTATCAGAAATAGTTAATTGCTCATTTTTTTGCAAATTAATAGAGTTTCTTTCGCATTTAAAATAAGATTTTTTAATAAAATATCACTTGTTGTATAAACTATTTATGATACAGTTATGAAGAAAAAATAATAGCACAAAAGCTATTCAAGCAAATTATAGTACTTACCGTGTAAAAAAGAGGGCAAGTTTGAAAAAAAAACGTAAAATTGGCAATATCTCGAAAACCGTCCCAACTTTTACTAAGGTCATGTTATGCTGGTTAGTTACCTCTTGGGTCGAACTACCTCGGGTGTCAGGGTGATCCATTATTTATGGGACACCCTGTATATACTGTATTGAAGTCCTTGGGCATCATATTCACTGAAAAATATCTTCCACATTCATAAACAGTATAAAGCCGGCAATGTGACGTATCCACGTACTCACGCAAGATGCAAGTTTCGCCGGCAAGGACTATCTCCAATCTGCATACTTAAACAACTTTCTTTCGTGCTGATACTGTAATACATCTTTGTTTACGAGAATAATTCGACCACACCACATTACGTGGTGTATTACCTTCTCACTTTCGTTTTTGTGTGCATTTCGGTGCAACCTTTTCGAAAACTGCATTATGATTCATTCACGAAATCAAATATTCGGCGATCGGTGACCATTTTTTGGCAACGGGGACAGAAGTATGATAATTAAGCGTTCTTATTTCTTATATTCAAAACGAAACATAGTCGAGTTTGTAATAATGGATTCCATGATTTTAAGTAAAAATTATGAAGATTTGCATACAATAGGCACTTTTTTCATGCAGCTCAATAAAATAAATTTTATTGAAACATTAAGGAGCAAACTACTATTGCAACATTGATATGATATGGACTGCACCTATCTTAAAATTACAATAAGTATGGCTCAGTGAAAATAAGGTATAACTTGAAAGTCGCTTAATGAGAAATGGAAAACGACATAAATATCCAAATTATTAAATCTCTAAAGGAACTGAGAGAAATTACTTTTTATTTTCTTCCGCAACGAACCCTCACTTGTGGTTATCTCGCTACAGATTTTCTAAAACAGTCAACCAAGGATCCAAACTGGTCTGGGCACTACACTTATTGCGGTCGGTATGGAGAGATAGCCGGTCCACCTGCTAGGAAAAATCCTATAGCAAGCATGCGGATCGCAGACGTAATTACAAAAGCATCTGCGCATAGGCATTTACAACATTTTATGCTTAAATGATACGGGTGATTAGCAGCTGCAATAATGCAATGTAACAATACGACCATAATTATAATTTATAAGTCACAATCATTACATTACAATGAGCACACATACTTGCAAACATATGCGCATACACATATTACATAAGGGACTAGTGGTGTATGATATATGGATAGAATTCATTTTAGGAAGTTTAAGTAGCCTATACCTACTTAAACTTCCTAAAATGAATTGCGTAATTTTTTTTTAAGATTAGTTTTCTCATAATATTCTAATATTTCCATTAATATTCTATACCCCCAAGGAATATGTCCAACCCATCTTTAGAATTTAAAGAGTTGGATGGCATTCGAAAACATTTTTTTTTTGTTTCCAGTTTAGCTGCATACAAAATTTCTACTATACAATAATTCTCGATCATTTCTCAAAATAGTTAATTCTCAATAACTCTGACTGCGTATGAGTTTCCGAACAAAATCCGAAAGTTAAACAGCTCGTTAATCATTAGTCCACACCTTACGTGATACGTGATCTAAAACCTAGTATCGCAATTTCTGGAAGTTTAATAAAAACAACAAAATGTTAAAAATGAATATGTTATGTTTTTAAGTAAGTGGTGCATACGCGTTAATGCAATGAAAACTGAAATGCAACCTTTAAAAATATTAGAAATCTGAAACTGAGTAGGTTGGTCCCAGTCTCCCAGTGGTCCCAGAAATTCACACTACATTTTAGAAATACTATAATTATGAGTAAAAGGGATTGGGGAAACTATAGCAGTAGATTTGTTCTGTATATCAAAATCATTACCAGTGAAGGATACGTCCTACGTACAGTCGCATTCAAAATGGAAGCTCATAAATAACTGAGCAGGCCTTTATCTATTGTCATGGCGTTAAGGTGCGTTTAAACCGAAAGAGCATTCGCTGTTCTAGCGCCAGTTCTAAGAAATCAACCAATCACGTTTTGTGTACCGATCGAATTTCGTAGAGTGGGAGGTTAGAACAGCGAATGCTCTTTTAGTTTAACCGCACCTTTAGAGGGCATGTTCAAATATTTTTGAGCACCGTGACAGCTCCAATATATCTGATGGCGTCCGATCGTCATGTATGATATTCTTGACTTCTTTAGGTATCCATGTTTGTACTTACTTTTGAGGAAAAGTCTGATAAAAATGTTGTAATAAGTGGGGAATGCATATTTAGGACCTACTGTACTGTTGCAAGTTTTTAACGGCGATTTAAAATAGGTAGGTACTATATTTTTCTTAAAGTGCGTTCTTTGAATAATTTTTTTTTTCAGAACTTTAAACTTTTCTGTATATTCGCTTCGCGTGCTTGAGCTGCCCTTTCGTGAAATGCGTAAATTTAAAGCAAACGTGTAGGAAGCGCCAGAAAGACACTTTCTCCAATTGGTGTCCTTATTTGGGAGAATCCGATATGTTTTGCATCCTACCGTCCTAATCGTAATTTCACTAAGACGCCTAAATACCTATTACGGTACAATCAGGACGGTAAGGTACGGTAAGGAAATTGTACTTTTACAATTCCGTTGTGGTGCGTAAGATGTAGAAAGTTACGCCAACAAGTACTATTATGATACTTATGCAAGTCTTATAGAATATGCAAGATGTTATGATAATGTGTAAATTATATTGCTGTCTTGTCTATAGGTACGTACTAATGAAATATGTTGTTGTTGTCTCATATTGATCATATTCGTAATCAATAAAAAATCGACTGCAACGAAATGAATCACACTAACGCGAACTATTAGGTAGGTATATGTACATGGTATGGGCAGTGAAAATTAATTATTTAATACTACACAGTATCCCGTATATTGTACTGAGTAAATCAATTGCCTTTTCATTGTTAACCTCCGAGTCATTCTTTACAATTATCGTTCATTCATCCCGACAAGCATGACCTTTTACACTGAAAAAAATAATTTGTTAATGGTAACCGAACTTTCGTCAACCTGTAACTTAAAAAAAGTGACGAGCGAAGTAAGGCAATATCTTACCAAAATCAGTTCGGTTAATTTTCTACTAAACAATTGATGTTGCGTATTGCTAAACAATATTAGTTATATCGTGTGAAAACTGTCTGTTGTATATTACCATAAGTTCAGTTATATTTAGTTTACAATTCAGTTATTGTAGACGTGCTGTATGTTGATAACAAATTTACTGTTTGTCAAAATCTTACTGAATTCACAACTTACTTTAATCAAATTTTCTGCTACGCCTAAACCAACTGGCTCAGTAATGTTTAACATAACTTTTTTGTTACCTATAACCAATTTAGAGTATTATTTTAAGCAATTTGTTTCATTATATTTAACCAAATTATTTGCCTGCATGTAACCAAACGAATAGGTTATACACGACAAAAATACGTTGTTCATATACAGCCAAATGTTTAAATTATTTTGACCAAATAGTTTGCCTACTTCTAACCAAATGAATAGGTTATATATACATGACAAAAATACGTGGTTCATATACAGACAAATATCAAATGAGTTGTAAATAGGGCTCACTGCCTGTATAAAATCCAGTACGTCTCATCGTCACCTTTCTTATCCCCTGGGTGATGAGACGTACTGGATTTTATACAGGCAGTGAGCCCTATTTACAACTCATTTAACTACAAGTAGGGTGTATAAGCCACATCGATGATTACCCAAAAATAAGTAACACTAAACGAGCATTTTAATTAACTTTATTAATTGAAATAATAGAAACATTCAAATAATAGAAACATTCATAGTAATTTATAAGAACGGTATAGTAATCAAAATAATCAATCAATCAATAATACAATCGCGAGCAACAGTACTTTTTGCATCACTTTATAGGTTTTCATTGCACAGAGTATCTTTGTAAACCAATTTATTTTTCTAAATTATTTTACGAGTAATTCCATTATTTTGCTTGATACATTAGCTTCAGAGTCTCTTTGATTACAAGGAAAATGAAGAAATTAAAATTATTTGGTTTACAAAGACATGACATGTTTTGAAATGTCCTTATGTAACCTTCTAATCCCCATTCCCGAAGGTAGTCTCCAAGGGTGTCTGCTGGTGGAGGTATAACTTCCATTTTGGAATATTCAAGTAACTTGACATACATATGTCATACGCAACGCAAAAAAAGCGTTTGGTTATTTCTATGCTAAGCATTGTCTATATAATGAAGTATGTTTGGTTACACATTGTATTTTATTTGGTTAGATAAAGCGAATGGTCTGCTAGAGTAGCAAACCCGTATTTGGTTTTACTCTACTAGACAAAACTGGTTATATGTAACAAAACTATGTATTATAATAGCAAATCATTGTTGAGTTAAATCTAAACAATTTTATGTTATGGATAATAACATCGTCTTTGTTAGAAGCTAGGACTTGGTTTTTGTTGCATATTGTGAATGCTTACTCTTAAATTAGACCAAGCGGTTTATTTACATGTGAACACTTGAATTTGTTTACTGTTTTAATGTAAGACGTATACAAGCATTTATTTACGAATAGCCCAACTTAGAATAACATTATCCGTTTGGTTTTTAATACGCAAACCTGTTTGTTAATAGAAATTAACTTTAGTAACGCCATACCGAATTATGGTTAATGATGAAATAGCCAAAGTAGTTCAGTTAAATATTTTTTTCAGTGTACTTTCTGGATCTCTACCCGATCCAGACTAGACGTGTGCGCCGCGCCGGCGTCACGCCGCCGCCGACCTTTTTTGCCACGCCGCCGCCGCCGACTAATGGTCGGCGTGAAATCGGCGTGGCCTTGACTGAATAACAGAGTCATTTCTTATGGGCTTACTACACACTAAGCTTCCTATTTGCTATATGTATTTATATAATGCTCTTATGTAGGGACTTTACTGTCAACCAATTAGTTGATTTCGAGTTATTGTCAGTATTATCACTCATTACCCGTAGGTTCCAGCCTCACTAGGACAACTTCCAGCCTCTTGAACATAAGCCGGTTTCGGTTTCTAGAAAAGCTTTAGCACCGTAAATCACATACACAAGCAACGTCAGGATATACCGAGAGGTATAACTTGCACCTCAGGTTAGAGTTCGGTGCGGTAGCAAGTAGACTACTCTTCATTGCGTTGATAACCGATTTCTGGGGGTTGTGACTTATCAACTCTTTCACGATCTTCCACCAACCACTCTAATTTTACGCAGCGTGGATCACTTCAGCAACCCGAAAGTTGAGTGAGGTGCGGATCGGTCTCTCCAGCGCATGGGGCTCCTTCCTCTAGACCTTTTCTTTCCAATCTTACTTGTGGCAATAAGTTTTTGGAGGTCTTCTCCAGGTTTGCGGGCTATGTATTCAAACAAACAACCAACAAACAGTAGAACAAGTAAGCCAAATAGGCTCAAACCATGACCTTTTAAATGCAATTCAGTTTACGTTCGGCTAGCCAATTTTTGACAATTATTCTATGCAACTGACACATCGCGATTCAGTTTAGGTCCTAAACTGAATCGCATTAGGAGATCGTGGTAGCCCCCTAGTTCGTCTTAAAAACCGGTATTCGAAATCCAGACCATTGCAGCGACGATTAAGACAGGGAGATGTCTTGTCTCCAAAACTGGTTACTGTTGCTTTGGAAGATGTTTTCAAGATTTTGGACTGGAATGGGATGGGCTTGTTATTAACTTCGGTTCGCTGACTATAAAGTTATACTGGCTGAAACCATGAATAACCACCCAATGAGTACGAGTGAGGCGAGCTGGCGCGCCTCTGTGCAGCCCTAAGTGGAGTTCGGCTTTCGACCTTCGCAAGGGATCGAAACGAATCGGAGGGCCACAGAGTGTCACACTAAACCATTGTGTAGCATGGGAGCGCTAGGCTCTGGCAGCTCGGCCTTCAGCCTCGTCACCTGGCGTGCCTCTGTGGGAGACTCCAGGCCTTCACCCTTACGCGAAACTGGGCCTTCACTATCTATTTAGGTACAGAGACGTGTTTGCGCGCCTCTACGTGAGATGGGTCTGTGGCCTTCGCTGGCGTTGAGACGGTTGGGAAGCATAATTGTATCGGAGAGCACTGAAATCGTAACACTCCGCGGGTTTGACGCCTCGCCATCGGGTCTTCGGCCCTCAGGTTTGGCTTATTTAGATACTAGGGCAGATAATAGATCTAATTGTGATTAAGAACGTTAAAAGTTTAAAAGATGTACGTTTAAATGGAAAATTTTGTAGTTGTAAAACATGGTTATCATTTTTTTGCATATTCAAATGTAGTTAAAATGTAAACTGAACAACTATTATTTCAGCGTTAAATCTAAATAAGGCCAAACACTATAACTTAATGAAAATAAAACAAGCCTGAGAAGAAGCATCTAGCGGGCCAGCAAGGCGGTGGCAACTGACTGGTCTCTTGTTCGTTGCCGCTGCGATTTGGGCTCTACTTTTCACTTACGATCAGGTGGAGTGGAGCCACTTTGTTGTGCCAATATTAAAAAAAGCATTCATGTATTTGCAATGGATCCGCATTATGCGAAGTATCCGGATCCGCTGATTTTCGATATCCGCATTATCCGAATTCTGAAAATCGACGGATGTTGCAAACCCTAGTTGAGAGCCGCAGAACTGGAAGCACCAACGTAGCTAAAAAAATCGATGAACTGAAGTGGCAGTGCGCTGGACATACATTACTCGCAAAACTACCGGTGGGGCAAGGGATTTTTTAGCGGGAAGCATATACTGATTACTGGTCGACACAGCATAGGATGCCTCACAATATGATGGACCGATCACCTGGTAAAGATAGGTGGAATCCAATGGACGTGTGCTGCGCCCTATTTATCCTTATGGCATGCTATGATAGGGGATTTGGGAGACGTAATGTGAATAGGGCTAGTCCAAACCCAGTTAGGTACTGTTGAAAATATTATGTTAGGACATGGTGGGAAGAGAAAACTGATATCTAGATACTGATCAGATGTTGGATAAGGTGGTCAGTGTTAGTGTTTGGTGAACATTTATATTGTATTTATCTAAACTATGACAAAGATACTATCGAATTCCGCTTTTTTATTCATGTGACCTTGACGCCGATTTCACGCCGCCGCCGCCGACTTTTCAGCAAACGCCGCCGCCGATCATTTTTAGATCGGCGCACACGTCTAATCCAGACTCCCTTTGTGGAACAACTTTCATTTACAACTGGTTCATCGAACTCACTTTCTCCCGATACCCGAACTCCCAAGGCTCTCATCGGAATGCATTATAATTGTTAGCGCCATCCACGTGCATGCCACAATTATGAAAGGATCATATTCATGCGTCGGCGTCGGTCACTCCACGGCCTACTGCAACAACACAGTTTGTTTCCGCGTGTGGCAGTTAATGCACACGAAATGGTAAAAAAATATCGCACAAGGAATTATGGACGCCTAAAGTGAAATAAGTTCTATGCATCCACATCATCATCAAGGCTAATTCAACTTGCCGATGTGAAATCAAAGCTAATTAAATACTCCATGGAAATTGTATCTACCGTACCGAACTAAAAATTTGCAGTTTTTAGTGTGCTTCATTACGTGTACTACTTACTACTAGGACGGGCCGATAATTTAATAGAACATGGTAATTGATGCCCCACTGACGAAGCCGCGCACGTGTGTCTCGTGTAGCGCACAAAGTTAATCAGTTTTGCCGATTTACTTAATTCTAACACGCGACTTGGCTGGCAGCTCAGAATTCACTTTCAAATCGGCTTTGATAAATAGGATGACACCTTTGACTAACGAAACTGCTACTTTTATTGAATTGTATTCTCCACAGCTCTGAGATTGTTTCGCAATTTAGATAGCTCAGAAGTCAAAACAAGCCTTTTAATTGAGTAACAATCTTTTAATATGATAAATACTAAAATTGAGCTCTATATGTACGAAAATAAAAACATTAACTACTATACCTATCTGGAATGAGCCATAAAGTCGATAAACTTTTGATTAAGAAGTCAAATAACAATAACTAATGCCTAATAACAATGATCAATGAGATAGAAGCCACATTATGTATTTTGGTGTGTACCTAAATGGCATAGGTTAGTCGGGTTCGCGCGGCGGGCAGCGCCTGTTCGGAGATCGCGCGAAAAGATTGTCTCGTTTGATATTCAGTGTTTAAGACGCTTCGCCCCAGCTATCTATAAAGCGAATCACTGTCGCGTATTAATAGTGTTAGTGGCCGGCCTGGATGCCGGAAAAACATACAATCTGACATCAAAATGCTCTGCTCGTGTCTTCCTCTGTTGTGTTTGTGGTTTTAATCGACTACTTATTAGTCTTATTAGGTACATGTAAACTTATATCCGGATATAGTTAAAGGTAAGCTTCTAATTCCGTGTAGTCGTATAATAATAAGCACTTTCGTGCATTAATTTATGAATCTAACCTTAACATATTATTATAGACATTTAAGTTCAAAACAATAGTTACGATTATCATTAAAAACATATCTGAGGTTAATATAAACAGATGACGAAACACAAACTGAAATAATTAATCTTATTATACTGTAAAATACATATGAAGCTCCGAACAAAGGCGAAATTAAACGAACGAAGTTAATAGAAAATCAGGCGACAATTGACCTGTATGGCCCGGCGCTCGCACAGACGTCTGATAAAAACTGTAGCATCTAGAAAATGACCACTTATCGCTATGTGCGATGTTATTGAATATTTGTATAGGTACTGCGTACTTAGGTTAGATTTTCATAGTTATGCGACATATTGATATATAGGTATTTAACGACGTCTCTTAATTATGTACAAATTTTTTGGAAAAACTGACATCCATAAAAATGACAAAAATATCACACTTACCGATACAATTGCTAGGCATAAGAAAAGCGTATCTTAAATGGCTTTTTTTTACCGAAACGAAATGAACTCAGACTAAAATAAAAAATGTAATAAAATAGAATTTAAAGTGCATAAATTATGATTTTGAACTACATTTACCTACTACGGATCCAACTAAAACGCAAAAATAAAATGGATTTTCTATAGATATTGTCAAATATAGTAGGTTGACCAAAATGTATGGAAAAGTAAGTTTGTATCTTGTGTTGGGTTTAGGTTCACATACACGGTTGCTTGTTTGAAATCATCATATTATTGGCACCCCGCAAAGGTGATGGCAGGGTTGGGCAGTATTTCAATTACTTGTATTTGGTATTTCAAATACCAAACTCACATGTATTTAGTATCTATTTTGTATTTGAAATACTTAAGGTATTTGCAGGAAATACATTCATAAGGATTGTAAGGAATCGCTAACTACTTGTCATTATGACAAGGTTCTAGAGTGGCCTAGGATTCCAATTGATTGGAGTGTACAGTCACGTCTAATAATATGTATAGGTACATTTCGGAACGTATGTCAAGGGTACAAGGATCAAAATTGTATACATATTATTAGAGCCGACCGTACAGATGTTCGTTCTTGACTTCGGATATGTACTAAGAATATTACTTATTTAAATGAAACAAAGCTAAGCGCATTAACATCGTTAATTTCAAAACTCAACGATCCATTAATTAATTGATCATGAAAGGAACTTGTGCCTCGTGATCTAACCCTGAATGCGAATCATCGATTTCCCCGTATCGATGAAAAGACAAAGAAACAAAGCAGTTGGACTGGACCAAGTTATTCAATTCATATCATAAGGAACTGGAACTGAGAATAAATGTATTGCACCCACCTAGTAATTAATTGATGCACGATATCCACTGACTAACAGTGGCAGATAGTCTAGCCCACTTATTGCGTATTAGTGTATTCGACCTCAACCCTGTTTTATACACGAGCCAATAACAGTATATCGTCTTCCTTGTTTGGAAACTGTTTTATTGGGTCGGTAGGAAATAACTATTATACTTCGCATTATAATGTAAATTAGTTATGTTATCCTAATCTCTGTATACCTATTCTGGTTCTCATTAATTTTCAATATGAATTTAAGCTACAAAAAATGTTAAATGATATCAAATACATTATAAAATCAGGAATGGCATGAATATGAGTAATGTTACTTAGAAAATAGTTTTGATAAATTTGCTATCTAGATACTAAAAAAATAAAATTTTTGTGGGAAAAATAAAAATAATCAAAAATATTTTAGATTTGTGTTTTATAGATAAGTACCTAGTCAGAGTGGCCGAGTGGTTTAGGCACCAGCCGCGAATGCTGAGTACGCGGGTTCAATACTTCAATCCCCATCTCGGACGTTGGTGAACTATTAGGTAGGTCTTTTTTAGGGTTCCGTAGCTAGGAACCCTTATAGTTTCGCCATGTCTGTTTGTCTGTCTGTCTGTCCGCAGAATAACTCAGTGAGTTAGTCCTTGAAATTAGCAATTACATATAGGTACCTATTCATCACGACAAAGTTGTAAAATGAAAACATAGAAAACTTTTTTTAGCGGTGGTCCCCTACACGTAAAGTGGGGATGATATTTTTAATTTAATTTAATCCTATAGTGTGGGGGTGTATCGTAGTTGTTATAAGTCTTTTGAAAAGCTTCCAACGAAAGTTTTTCTTTTAAGGCAATATTTTCGGAGATAATCGCCTCACAATTAAAAAAAAAAGTACCTAACAGCACCTTAGTACTAACATTGTGTACTGCACAGATATATAATATCTGATATAAGCTGGACCACGATTCATGGCTACGTGACGTAGAGGGTTAGCCTTTAGCTATTAAAAGTATACCCTGCCGAGATTTTCTCAAGAGACTACAGTAGGTATGGGTTTCTTCAAAGAATGAGTTTGTTTTTAAAGGACCACAATAACGAGCATATGTGTGTGTGTGTGTAATTCACTGGAGTTGCAAGCGTCCCCATCAACCTAAAATATTTTTCTACTGACCCTACACTGCATGGGGCGTAGACCGATCTTTACTTGGTGATTTAACACTTTTAACAGGTACTTATATTATTTCGCCTCTCTGTTTGCCTGTTTTCTTAATTGATTTCATCAAGCGACGATTCGAATTGTATTTGTGAGTAGAATCGGTAACAATAGAATTGCGTGGAAGAGTTGTGTCATCATGATGCTGCCGAGTAGGTATCTACTTATTTGCGGTCTACTGTACGATAAGGAACTGGTTTTCTATTGTTTTTGTCTTAAATACAATTTTTACATAACTATGTACCTACAACTGATGATTAGAGATTATAATTATGATTAAATTTGACTGTTATAGTAGTTTAATAAAAATACACTCATAGATTTTCTTGATTTATTCATGTGGATAAATGTTTCGATATAATTATAATGTCAGCCTCCGTAGCCTAGTTTGTAGTGACCCTGCCTAGTTGTTGCGAGGGCATTATTTGTGTATTTATTTTCCCCTCACTAGCTCGTAAAGCGCTCGTTTATCGTTTAATACGAGCGGGTAAAAACGCTTTTTACACACTTGTGAATAAAGTAATTTGACATTGCTCTAATTCCTATAGCACCCTACTGCCTAGTATAAGTGCATCTGTGTGACCGTAGTAAACATGCGCAATCGGAGCTCACATGTTAAATTGGTCGTTCTCATGGGTGACTTTGTAAGCCATTGGCTATATTTAAGTTCCAGAAGTAACTCTATTCTACGATACGTTTTGACATTGAGTTTTAAATGGTTTCTTTAAGTTAATTTACATTTGGATGAGATTTGTAATCATATTTCCTCGCGATAGTGAGGGGAAAAAAGTTGTATTACACTTGGCGGCAAAGTTTGTTCAACTCTCGTGCCTTGAGACCTTCGCAATGCTCAAGATTCCAGTTTTTGAACCACTCGCTACGCTCGTGGCTCAATTTTGGAATCTTTCGCTAGCTCAGGTCTCAATATTGGCACGACAGTTAAACAACAACTTTGCCCCCTTGTATAATAAATAACTATTATCACCAATATTTGTTCCTTGGTCATGGCTGTGTGTGTACCTAAGATGTCCCAAGATATTTATTTATTTATATGTAGAACAAAACACTATTTATATGCTGCTATGGTACAGATAAGCTTGCGATTCGCGGCACATCGAAATTCGCCGTTAACCTCCTTCGGCTGCCAGAAAGAAAGTCGCTGCCGTGCCTAAAGGATGACATGAATTTATAATGTCCCAACAACCGCGGCAATGTTGTAATAAATAACGACTTTACTCTCTTCTCAGACCCGACGCTGGGATCCATGTAAACAGTCAAAGACAAAAAGTAAGGTGTACAAAAATATATCCCATTGCACTCTAATTCTGTGTAATAAGAACGTCGTAACATATTTATGAGCGGATTCTTTCGATACTTATTTTTGCACTTGACTATAAGTACCTACTAGATTTTTAGATTGGCTTAGGATCAACTTAAAAGAGATGACCATGGGAAGTCAATGCAAAGATAGGTCTCTAATTAATTATTCAGTCCAAATTAACAATGAATGCAGTTAAATTAGGTCGAAACAAAAGACGAACTCTTGAGAGACCTGTAATTTGGTAATGGTATAGACTTCCCAGTTTCGTTAGGCAGCAGGTACCGACAGCCAGATTCCTGACCTGGACTTTAAAGTGTATAAGGTACACTTAGAAATACATTGTCAAAAAATAAGAAAACACACTAATTACTGAAATAGATATAAAAGAGGTCTATAGTTTCATAATCATAACCATTACTTACTACTTTGTATGAATAAGTAAATACCCTCATAATATTTACATGCCTAAACATCTTATCATGTTGCGGAAACTCGGTTTCGGGAATACCGTCCTAGGTAATTAGTTAGGTTTAGGTTTAACTATTAGATAAACACTAGCTGGAGGTTAACAACAACCAGGTTAGTTATGCTTTAAGTAATTAATTCCTTAAATTAAACTGTGAAAAACGAATAAAGTAGCGTATATTAATTTATCCGGTTTTCATAGTTTATTTCATGTGTGATCCTCGCGGTAACCGAAGAAAATATGAATTAATTCCTTTTCCCCTCACTAGCTCGTAAAGCGCTCGTTTATCGGTTAATATGAGCGGGTAAAAACGCTTTTTACACACTTGTGAATAAAGTAATTTGACATTGCTCTAATTCCTATAGCCCCCTACTGCCTAGTATAAGTGGATCTGTATGACCGTAGTAAACATGCGCAATCGGAGCTCACATGTTAAATTGGTCGTTCTCATGGGTGACTTTGTAAGCCATTGGCTATATTTAAATACCACTCTATGATACGTTTCGACATTGAGTTTTAAATGGTTTCTTTAAGTTAATTTACATTTGGATGAGATTTGTAATCATATTTCCTCGCGATAGTGAGGGGAAAAAAGTTGTATTACACTCGGCGGCAAAGTTTGTTCAACTCTCGTGCCTTGAGACCTTCGCAATGCTCAAGATTCCAGTTTTTGAACCACTCGCTACGCTCGTGGCTCAATTTTGGAATCTTTCGCTAGCTCAGGTCTCAATATTGGCACGACAGTTAAACAACAACTTTGCCCCCTTGTATAATAAATAACTATTTATCATACAAAGGTACGCGGAGCTAGAATATTTATTTTTAGGCACAGTCAAAGGCAAAATAAGATGGTCATATTATTGGTTACTTACTTAAGCTTGACAGAACGGCAATACGACGTAAGGGCTTCGTGGTAGCGGCTCATATTAATTCAAAGGCAAAACTTATATAAAAATGGTCAAAAATATGTCCCAGTTTACTTTAATTCTATGTATTATCATTATCACGTCGTAACATACTATAAGAGGATTGTTTCGAATCATATTTTTGCACTTCACTGTACGTACATCGGTAGGTTCCAACTTATCCTCATAACACAATCGTATTAGGTATCCAAAAGCAAAATATTAAACTAAAATTTTCACAAAGACGACGATTTTCCCTTTGGTTGCCTACTTGCATTGTGGTAAATAACACCGCCATTTCCTCAGTGCCTGGCTCCAGAATCTAGTGTGGTGCTCAATTGCTCATTAAAAAAAATTAGGTAATCTTCAAAAAACCGGCCAAGTGCGAATCTGACTCGCGCACGAAGGGTTCCGTAGCATTATTAATTTATCATAAGAATGACAAAAAAGCGAGCAAATAAATCACGTTTTAATTCATGGAAGCCCCTTTAAATATCTATTTTATTCTACTCTTTAGTTTCAACTGTCTAACTACAACGGTTCTCGAGTTACAGCCTGGTGACAGACGGACAGGGAGACAGACAACGGAGTCTTAGTAATAGGGTCGTATTTACCCATTTGGCATGAAACTCTAAAAATGGCATCGTCCAATACCTCTGGTACGTAGGTACATCTTGCTTGAAAAATCATCATATTTACTAGAAGAAATGATCATACTAGTTTGCGTTAGTGATCACTAGGATGATACTCTTTGGAGCTTGAGCCGCTACCGCGAACCCTTTGCGTCGTATTGTCTCTCTGTCAAGCTTAAGTAGGTAACCAATATGACCAGCATAATTTGCGGTAGCTCTTCTTATATTTTCGATAGCAGTTACGAACGTGTGGCGAGACAGACAAAATCGTTATAGTCTCTAGCCAAGTTGTTAGATATAATTTATTATGTTCGATTCGAGTAGGTACCAAAGTAAGTATGAGAAAGTCGAGCCGACTAGTCTTCGGCTTAGCGACACTTAGCTCGAACTAACTGGATTGTCTTCGGAGTTATGAAGCGCTATAATTGAATACAGTGTACGATTATGAGAAGTGAACAAACGCTTTTCACTTTTTTTTGATAATAAACGGAGATACCGCGTCACACGACACGGCGACAAGTTAATCATTATTAACTTTGCCGCTTTCAGGGGAAAACATACGGAAATAAACATTCTCATTACGCAGTGCGGTGCTATTATTATACAATCATTGAGGAAAAACAACCGTCAATTTAAAAACACTATTTACATTTGATATTTTTCCAAATAATCGCTATCCTTTTGCAAGTAATTTTATAAACTTAACATACATACTGCACGTACCTATATATTAGTAAGTAATTGAATATATTTCACCAGGCTTAAAATATCGCTCATAAAAAACCTGGTTACTTATATTATAGCTTACTTTATCATAGAATTGGCCGTGTATGTCGTGTTATCAATTTCAACTATTAATTAGGTAGTTGGACTAAATAAACAACATCCTACTTAAATTAGCAGCAGTTGTTAAAATAGCACCTAGGTAAACGCTTGAACTTGTCACCCTTGACCAAATTTTTGCTTGTACAAAAACTTGAATCAGTGACTTTGTAAATAGTGCAAAACTTACCGAGAAGTGTAAACTAGAATCTAAAATATCGTAGCCAATAAACCGGCACGAACTAACAGTTAACAACAGCTCGCCACTCTGTTTGGTGACTTGATGCCGCCCGTTGACAAGTGGGACATCTGATTATCTGACCTACACACCTCGTAATGCTAATAATATTGACATTAAACTTGCATTGAGCAATAATATGATGAAACCTCGTTTTAAAGATCACGGAACAACTCTCGCACTTATAAGAACTCGGCTCTTAACCGACGTATTTAGCTCACCTAAGCAAAACAGGATATTTCGACCAGTTCCTCATGAAGTCAGTCCAAGTGCAAGACGAAGCGAACGCGCGCTGATCAGCGAATCCACACCATTTCACTCGATTTCGTGTTGAACAAATACACGTCGCATTCACATACTAATTATTTACGAGAGAAACTGCGCGATATACGTTGAAACGCGCATACGGATCGCTGTGTGCAAGTACACTGAGTGTGTCCGAGTCGGGTGAGCGAAGCGAGGAGTGGAGGCGAGTGACCACAACCGCACGCGGCGCGCGCAGTGAGAGTTGTGCTTGATGCGATGCGCTCAGCTTTGCGTGCATGTTGTTGGACCCGCTCGGCGGGCGAAGGACTACACCTGACCAGGAGATGATGTCTGCAGCTGCACCAGCAGCCCGGCCAGTGGCTGCACCGCGACGCACTCGCGCGTTCACCGCATGCACGCGACGTCATTCACTAACATACAACATCAACTTCCTAAAACAATGAGGAAAGTAGTCAACGCCTTCATTATGTCTTATGTCACTCGGTCTAACAAATAAATTCAAACAAAACACGGTCAACGCCTAAATACCTGCACTATTATATAATTATAAGGAATGATATATTAGTAATTTAAACATTTATTTTTATTCTAGTGTTTATGAACATACCTATCTACCCATACCATAATATAGTTACTACATGTCAATTCATAATAACACTTATTCCGCTTCGTGAAAATCAGTCTACACTTCTGAACACCGGTTATCCATTGTTATTATGTATCTCGGGGTCAAGTTACATAGGATTCCCAGGAATAATTTCACTTGGTTTAACTCGTACAACTCTTCGCCGAATCGCGCTGGTTGCTAAGGATTCGACGTTGGTTCACCCGAAGGGCAACGACATCAAATGACATCGTTGGATACTAAAATAGGTAGGTACGTATTTTTGTACTTATGTTTAGATGTAAGTTACTGACTCGCTAATACCATGTAAAGTTATGAAAACATTCAGCGAAAACGACGAAAAGGTATTGGGTACTTTAAATATCCTTGATCAGTACCTACATACATTTATTTTTACACTCCTATTCCTAGTTTTATTTTTAAGTATTTTATAAGCTCAATATTAATATTCTGGAGCGTATAACTTCGAAAATATTGTAG
This sequence comes from Thaumatotibia leucotreta, assembly GCA_025490895.1. Classification (NCBI taxonomy): domain Eukaryota; kingdom Metazoa; phylum Arthropoda; class Insecta; order Lepidoptera; family Tortricidae; genus Thaumatotibia; species Thaumatotibia leucotreta. Next base: position 89,387 of record JALPQI010003045.1, read on the forward strand.
GCAAACTTTTTTTGAGACCCTTGTTATTTTTAAACTACCTATTCGACGATACGCCACACTATAGGTTTACAGCAAAATAAAAAATAACCCCCACTTTACATGGAGATGAGATACTTACTTACTTTGTCGGCGTGATTAATATGTATACCTGTACCAAATTGCAAATTTCTAGTACCTACTAACGGCTACTAACAGACAGACGGACAGAGACATGGCAAAACAATAGGGGTTCCTAATTTTTCGCTACGGAACTCTAAATTTTGTAATAATATAGGTACATAACTACCTAATTACTACAGTAATACCTGTAGTAATTAGGTAGTTATTATTTATTTATAAAAAGAATATATATTTATTTATTACAGCAGCTACAGTCGCCATCAGATATACAGGAGCGGCCACGGTATTCAAAAATAGAATAGAATATATAGATGCACAACGCTGCTGTGAGAATAATAGCTGGAGATCCAGTGAACCCTGAGAGTAACGGTCTTCCTGTAAGGTTAGAAATTTGTATACTAACGGTTTATGGAATTCTAAGAGCAATAGCCATGACCTGGCAGGCGTCAGCCCTGCACGTCATCAGGCCCTTTATTTTTTGAACTGTTAAGTAAATTGGATTTCAAAACTTGTTTCTGTAAGTTTGAAAAATTTATAGGATAAAGTTAATTTATTGTACATCTTAAAAAAAAATTGACAGGCGATTACAATAAGCAGAAGTATATGACAGGTCAATTAGAAAATGCACAGTTGATGAGGTAAAATAAACTTCATCCTGTATACTCGAAATTTTTATATGTCTTCAAATAAACGTCTCGGAGTAAGTATGTGCAATGCCAGGCGGTTTTGAACAGCATAAGACCTTGCCAGGCGAGGAGACAGTTAAGTAAATTGGGTTTCAAAACTTGTTTCTGTAAGTTTGAAAATTTAATAGGATAATGTTTATTTATTGTACATCTTAAAAATAAATTGACAGGCGATTACAATAAGCAGAAGTATATGACAGATCGAATAGAAAACGCACAGTTGATGAGGTAAAATAAACTTCATCCTGTATACTCGAAATTTTTATATGTCTTCAAATAAACCTCTCAGAGTAAGGTATGTACAATGCCAGGCGGTTTTGAACAGCATAAGACCTTGCCAGGCGAGGGGACAGGTGCACCTCTCAATCGCACGCCCTTAGCAACTACTCTACTACTACTAGCGACTAACTAGCGATTACTCGCCTGTATTTTTTTAAAGATGTAAGTACAATAAATAAACTTTATCCTATTAAATTTTCAAACTTACAGAAACAAGTTAAGTAACCCAATTTACTTAACTGTCCCCCTCGCCTGGCAAGGGTCTTATGCTGTTCAAAACCGCCTGCCATTGTACATACTTATTTACTCTGAGGACGTTTATTTGAAGATATATAAAAATTTCGAGTATACAGGATGAAGTTTATTTTACCTCATCAACTGTGCGTTTTCTATTCGATCTGTCATATACTTCTGCTTATTGTAATCGCCTGTCAATTTATTTTTAAGATGTACAATAAATAAACTTTATCCTACTAAATTTTTCAAACTTACAGAAACAAGTTTTTGAAACCCAATTTACTTAACTGTCTCCTCGCCTGGCAAGGTCTTATGCTGTTCAAATCCGCCTGGCATTGCACATACTTACTCCGAGACGTTTATTTGAAGACATATAAAAAATTTCGAGTATACAGGATGAAGTTTATTTTACCTCATCAACTGTGCGTTTTCTAATTGATCTGTCATATACTTCTGCTTATTGTAATCGCCTGTCAATTTATTTTTAAGATGTACAATAAATAAACTTTATCCTATTACATTTTCAAACTTACAGAAACAAGTTAAGAAACCCAATTTACCTTAGCTGTCCCCTCGCCTGGCAAGGTCTTATGCTGTTCAAAACCGCCTGGCATTGTACATACTTACTCCGAGACGTTTATTTGAAGACATATAAAAATTTCGAGTATACAGGATGAAGTTTATTTTTACCTCATCAACTGTGCGTTTTCTAATTGATCTGTCATATACTTCTGCTTATTGTAATCGCCTGTCAATTTATTTTTAAGATGTACAATAAATAAACTTTATCCTATTACCATTTTCAAACTTACAGAAACAAGTTAAGAAACCCAATTTACTTAGCTGTCTCCTCGCCTGGCAAGGTCTTATGCTGTTCAAAACCGCCTGGCATTGCACATACTTACTCCGAGACGTTTATTTGAAGACATATAAAAATTTTCGAGTATACAGGATTGAAGTTTATTTTACCTCCATCAACTGTGCATTTTCTAATTGACCGGTCATATACTTCTGCTTATTGTAATCGCCTGTCAAATTTTTTTTAAGATGTACAATAAATTAACTTTATCCTATAAATTTTTCAAACTTACAGAAACAAGTTTTGAAATCCAATTTACTTAACAGTTCAAAAAATAAAGGGGCCTGATGACGTGCAGGGCTGACGCCTGCCAGGTCATGGCTATTGCTCTTAGAATTCCATAAACCGTTAGTATACAAATTTCTAACCTTACAGGAAGACCGTTACTCTCAGGGTTCACTGGCTCTTGGACTATAAGGCCTGGATGCTTAGCCAAGTTACCAATTGTTTACGCTTAGTAGCATACCTACCTATCGTAGATTTCCCTCTCCGTCACTCTTTCGTGTTAGTGCGACAAAGACAGTTAGCTGCCTTTCGTTTACGATTGACGTTTAAGCGTTAGCGATTGGCAACTTGTCTAAGCACCCTGCTCAGATATTTGTGTGCACCCTAACCGCTCCATTATATCTGATACCGACTGTACATAATTAGGCTATTTGAATACCTAAATACATATGAATATCCTTGGTAATTCACTATTCTATTATCAAAGGTCAGAGAACTTATGTAAGTAAGTTACAACTTTCATCTTAATACAACTGCTGTCTTTGTTAACCCGGAGTGCAACGGTCATGATTAATGCTGGCCATTTACTGACTGACAGTGAAATACACGCTACAGTTGTACACTGATAACTCGAACTTAACGAGTTAAATGTAGATAGGCATTATATGTATTAATACATACTCCCTAGTAAGGTAAGCGTGTAGGTACATGTTCGCCTCCTTAGTGCCCGATAAATGACCCCATCTGTCACTTCCATTATAATACGGAACCCTTAAAATATAAGATTGAAGGCACACGTCAGCCTAAAATGTGGTCTGCCAATTTTCGGAGCTATTCCTTGTTTATAAAGTCGAAAAGCGACAGACCATATTTTTGGCTGACTGGATAAACGAACACATGCTGTTAAATAATTGACTATAAGAAAGATCATTTTTGTTTTGTTCGACCTTATGTTGACCCATTTCAAGTAATAATGAATAATTACAATATATATCTGAGTAGGTACTTAATTTCAATCCAATATGCAAAGAATATACATAATATAAAAGGTAGATACCTACTTACTTAAATCTCACGCGACGTTCGCGATATTTCTCTGCCCTCTAAGATACCACAAAATCCACAAACTGTCGAATATCTACCACCCATAGGTAATTAGGTAGCGTGACGCGAGAGCACCTGCATTAGTTAAATTAAACTTGAAGTGCATCGCGTTAACTAAGGGCGTAAAATGAACAGCTGTTAGTTCAGTTGCTTTCCCCCTATAAAAACCTGCTGCGTGTCACTCTTGGCTGAGCACAGGCTTTAACCACCACCATACGTCACCAGCCCCTATTCCACTATCTCTGTCTGATAAACATAATGTAGGAATTGTCGTCTCTTTTCATTGCCAGTTTGGCTCCAAAGGGGTTGTGTGGGTTGTTTAGTGGTCGTCCTGGCAACGAAGCTCCGTCCACAAGACTCGCGGCAGCCCGGCACGCTGACGTCCTACGCTGTACTTCCATAATTAGACAATATTTAATTTAGAAAATGTTCTAGTTCAGTGTCTGCTGAGAGTATATCAACTTATCACAACACGTAAGTTACTTTCATTTATCCACTTAGATAATTCTCAGTTTCACACATAAAAAGGTCATGTAGTCTCAGCTGACGTGACGCAGAACGTTGATACCTATTAGCATTCAGTTACGTGTCAACCTCAAAAAGTTACCTCCTTATACGACTAAGTATACTTATTTCTCCTGAAAACCTGGCTATCGCGAGTCGCGACCCAATAGTATAAGTAAATAGTTGTTACGTGACAGTTTATTTTCTAGTTTTTCAACCTTCCGATGACCCTACTCGATTCTAAAATATGAAAGTATCTTTAAATTAGTAATACCTATATGTTTTTTATAATATTCCCAAACACCTAGTTACGAATCTGCCTATTACATATATAGGCTACAGGAGTAGATACTTATTCTTAAAAAAAAAATAACAAGAGTTTTAAAATCGTGAATTGAATCTATCTGTTACTTAATCTTAACCTTAACTTTTTCCTGACATGTAAGACGCGAATAATCGTGTAGCATGTAACTACCTAGTCAGGGGGTAATAGCAAGAAAATCGTGAGAAAGTAAGCATGAATGAGTATAATTATAATAATCCTAACCGGGTTTATATGCTCACGACGTAAATAAGTATCTCTTGCCTTGTGAAA